>JAPYYV010011096.1:0-11273 GCA_030522625.1 Copidosoma aretas | reverse complement strand
GGATGATGTCGCGCGTCCTGGGAGAAGATTTTGAGTTTTACGGGGATGAGCAGGGGTAGAGAGAGAACGGAGGGTTGGATGGCGAGGAACACGTGGAACCGGAGCTGAGTGGGCCTGGAGAGTGCTCGAGTCATTTATAATACATGTACATATACACAACCATCCCGCTGAGCGCTCGTGGTAAACAGACGTGTATGTTCGCCTCTCTTTAAGTGTACAGTGTCTGCACAATCACATAAACAGCTCTTTTTAGGGTTATACTCAATACATGTATAGCTGTAGGCTTTTGTCTCTGCTACATCTCGTCCTGCGTTTTAACACCATGCCTTGGGAAGACATAGTGATCTTTAAGAAGCTGCTCGTCAAAATTTGTACGCTGTCGATTCAAATTGTCAATAAGTTAAAACAGCCATTAGTAAGCCGCTCACTGAACCAGTACCATCTGCCGTGGAGCAATCTGAGTCTTCGACTACGCTTAAGAAGAAACGAAATAGGCCCACCAAAGTGTACAAAAAACCGAGCAAATAAACGCCAATAGAGAACCTAAAAATAATGCAGCAGACAAAAACACCTGTATCTTCAAACTTGAAAGATCAGACGTATCTAAGGAGTCCCAGAAATACGTGAACCATGAGGACAAGGAAGAGCAACAGACCGAAACGCCTCCTCCTCTGATCATCATCAGCTAGAGGAAGCACTGGCCCAAGATCAGGAAAGCTCTCGCTCACCACGACGTTCCTATTCGGAAAGCATTCAACGTCCCCGCTGGAGTTGGGGTTCATATGGAAACGGTCGACCGTAGACGTGAGGTCACAAATCACCTGGACAAGGCCAACGTTCAGTACACGACGCATCAGCTGAAAAAGACTGGAAGTTTATCGTAGTCATCCACAGCGTCAACGAAGTCTACACCGAAGCAGAAGTCCTACGTATAAACAATCCGCATCAAAGTACCACCGCCAAGAAGATGTTCCGCATGCGCAGAGGAGATACAATCTGCCCTGTAATTCCAGTGAATATCAAGAACATAGAAATGGTAGTTTTCTTCACAAATGTGCATCTCTCCAGGGCGATCCCTGGGCCTGTAGGTCGGATGCACATGAGTGGAGAATGCTATTTTTTCTACCGAAGGCGCACCAGCCTCTCAAAAACGCCCGAAGTAGGAAAAGACTCTTTTCCTAATAGTTATCTGCGTCTACAAAGCGAGAATGACCGAGAAGCCAGGAACCGTCAGTCACAGTCAGACTGCTCTCACTCGAAAGCCCGCCTGTTTTCCTCATATTCCGTGAAGAACCCTCGAATTCCAACCTCAACAAATCAAAAACTCCGCACCGCAGAGCCTACACTTTTCCTGGAGGGATGTTTAAGCACGACCTCGTTGTCGGGGCTGGTTTATTTATTTAACAGCAAGCGGATGATCCGGGGCTCCCGAGGATTTGGCAGGGTTCCGCTATTAGGAGGGTGGCCAAGGCGATTTCCCGCTCGCGAGATACACGCGACGAAAGTTACGGTGGCTCGGCAAGCTGCTGTCGGCTGGTATATCTATTAAAATCACATACATACCCATTGCGTGTATATTTCGCATCGATACATTTGCCTGGGAGAATTTTCCGGCTCGGTTCTTCCATTGGCCGTAGCCGATGATAAACGAATGATTCCCAATTTTCATGACACTCAAGCCCCACCACTCCCCCGACGCACTTGATTAGCCTACACGCCGCCAGGCGTTGAATTGCGTAGCCTCGTCCCGAGGGAGATGTTTCTCCCCGGGTTAGACAGCCACCTTCCCGCGAAACGACGAAGATGGATGGTGTCTTCTTCCTATCGATCTTTGAACAGTGGTCGTCCCTGGTGCTCAGGGAACTGTCATAATCGTTTCTTTTTGTTCCTGCGTTTCAAGATTTCCTGGCTAGGCCAGATGTTTAGGAATTAATGGGAATTCGAATTGTTTTCAACTCTCCCAAAAGTTATACGCTTGAACATTGTTCATGGGACACGTGAAATGTAATAAAAGCGTGTCTAAAAACAACGTTAATCCCCGAGTTTTTCATTCTTACTAAAAACAGGGCGGAACATCGGTAGTTTCCAATAATTTTAATGGAAAACGAGGAAGTGATAGCGTGCGTGCATCAACGATGAATGATAACAGAGCCACAGTGGTTGTGATGGTTGTTTCATTAAAGAACAACGAACGCGAAAGTGATGCTCTGGCGTTGGGCTTCAAAAATAAAACAAAAAAAAAGGAAGGAAGAAACTAAGTAAAATATATAAAATCCAGACGGACGCACAGACAGAGATAGCCTGGGTAGGACTTGGCTTCAATTCTTTTAATTACCATCGCACGGAAGGTGGTTGAGAAACGACTCAAGCCAGCAGACGGAGCGAAGGAAAAAGAAGGGGAAGAGGGGGCTCTTGCGGTCGATTACGCGCGAGGGAGCGATCGCCTTAGGTTCGAGAAAAAGAGAGCGAAGCCGCGAGAAGAAAAAGATGCGCCGGCAGCAGGAGCTGCTGAAGGTAAAAGTGTGCAACGGGGAAAAAGCAGGCCACTAATGTGCAGTTGGCGGCTCTGTTTTTGCCGGTATAAATCAGCCGGCCAGTCCGGGGGTCTTAAGATTTTTCTGATGTGGAGGCTCGGCTAAGACGGCGCTGGGTGACTAGGCACTTTTAAGTGGGAAGAGTGACCCCTGGCGTGGATGAGGGCAATGGAAGAGGAACAGTTTGTAGATTTAGTTTGTCAAACAGGAGTGGACGGACTTTTGTTAGTTGGCATGAGTGGGTGAAGTAGGTTTTGAAGAATTTTAATTGTACGTAATGATAGAAATAATAAATGTATTCAAAAACTTCTCAAGAACTCACATATTATCATTGATCGATTGCCATCGAGAGATATTACCTTCTAAACCATGATTATTATGAGATATGTTCTATTATATTTAATTCGTCGAAAAGGTGGCCTTGGAGACACTCGACGCGACTCCGGTTTCCCATATTAATAGATATGTAAATACAAATCAAATTGCATGGCACACTTTAAATGTAGGTGTTAATACTATGTACTATGAAGAAGTATACATATACAGGGTGTTCTAAGAATGTTCCAGGAAAACTATACTACGAGATTAAAGCTTGTCAAGGCGAACAAAAAAGCTCTTTACCCAATTTCGATCAGATGCGTAGTTTTTGAGGAACGAGACACGAGAGACTAGTATGTATATTGTCTGATTTAGAAAAAGTTAAGTAAAGGAGACAGTGAGTACCTATCGGAGACCAAAATTAAGGTTAGAATTGAGAAACTGCGTCTTGAATAGCCTTTTCAGCAGTGGGTTTCAGAAGAGTAGCAAAGAGAGAAATATGATTTGGGAGATTTCAGGTAGCTACTTGGTAATGGGACTGCTTCAGCAGCGGATAAAGTCTTGAAACAGAGGCTGCAGTCAGCGGGAGTAGCAGCTTAACTTTTGGGTTGGGTTATCTCTTTTTTCGAAAACTTGGGGCGGCCATGGTACGAGGCTCGGAGATCACCTTGGCAGTCGGCACCGGTTGGCTTGGCGGATTTATCGTCCTTGAGGGGGCACAGACCTAGGCAGAGAAGGCGTGGCAGTAGTTTGCCGTGTGACGGAACTTCTGTCAGCGTCTACACTGCGGGATAAGCTTGTTCTTCCATTTGGCCTTGACTCTCACTCGGAGACCTCCGATGAATTGGATGCCGTAGACGGACTTGGCGTTCGGATCGATGGACTAAGATGAGTGGATCCGAAATTTGGTGGTGGTGAAGATATCAAAGAGGAAAACAAAAAATTAGATTTGTCGAGTGGGACATAGGGTTTTTTTATTTTCCTTCCTAGAATCACAATCATTCACCCCAAAATCAGGCTTTATTTTTGAAAGGTAAAAAATCTTTGCCGACACTTGTTTTCTGATTAAAAAGCTATTTATTTTGTAAAGAATGTTATATGACTCTAATGTCAACTGGGGGGCGAAGTGGCAAGGTTGGAAACTTTAATTGGGTCCGGGAGAGGTTATAAATAACTCTACAAAAGTTTCTAGGAATTAGGAGGTTTACCTGGTCGAGCTATAATAGACAAAATTTAATGAAGATGATTGTGCATGTTAAAAATATACAGAAAATGTTTCTACAAAATTTGGTGACCATAGCCTGTCTTGTATTCAAGATATTAAGTAAACAAACTTTTGTCCAGTAACATGGACTCTTATCAGAAATGGGTAGTTTTTGAAATTTTATGATAAAACTCTGACAAAAATAACAGGTTGATTTTGATAAAATTCCAATGAGTTTTAAAAAAATTTCTAGATCATTTGTATACAAATATTTTCTTAGCTTGCTCTTATTTGTTAAGATATCGACGATTATTTCCTGAAGTTTATAATTTTTTTTGAGGTTATACACGATCACACAGGCGTGAATAGCGTATTGCGCTGACCAAACCATGTTTCAAGAGCTCAATTTCCTTCTTGACTTTTGCAGTGCCAGATAAATCTTCTCAAATAATAATAGTAATGGCTGTAAATGATCATTGCTTGGTTAATGCAAAAACTGTTGCGTTGTATGTGGAAACCTATGAAAAATCTTGAAAAAGTACTGACGATTTTCTCAAAACACACCTGTGATACCTATTTTACCTCGTATTTTACAGTATTGTTTTGTTCTCAAAATCACGAAAAGATTTTATGAACTGGATCGCAATCAGCTGGACCACAATTTTATTCCCCGCGATCGTCCAATTCGCGGACGTACCTTCTCAACCGACCAGTTTCAGATTAATTTCGATAAAAGTAGCACAAAGCCTGCAGATTTCCTCTTTCACGCCCAAACTTTCCGGAACTCTGATCCAAAAAAAATCTTCTCCGATTTTTATTGAACACTTCAAAGCCGTTGTAGCGGTGCGGACACTAGTAGTGGGCTGCAATACCAAAACAACATTATGCTTTGTGATTGTACGGAAATAAGTCGGTCGTTTAAAATCAATAACTTTCATTTAATTTTGATTAAATCATCACAACATGAACTAAACAATACACATTCAAAATTTGGTTTATAATGAAAATATATTTTTCACAAACAATTCAAATCTCCATATTTATTAATAAAACTGCGTGCACTTTACAAATCGCTTGGTTCTCATGCGCTTTTGGCTGTATATTACGGCAATGCAACTGTACCAGACAAGCAATGCCAAAATATTAGGCCACACTGCTATTTTTGCATTTCGGGCCACTACCAGTGTCAGCTGGCTATGGCGTGTTAAGTCAAAATCGTAGCAGATCTCTGTAGTGCGCTTCGTGTCAGAACGACGCTATCGATTTTTCTGCCGTAGCTGTTAACGTTAATGCTGCTGAAAATTGTATGCCATTTAAATCGAAAAACGCCTGCCATTCAATTCTCGTCGGAAACGAGACGCGGCAGCTCTCGAGAGCTAAGAGACAGAAGAGCTGTAGACACCGCATGCAACCGACGGAACTTTAGACGCGCAGTATTTTACCAAGCACTGTGGACGACTATTTTTCTTTTTAAGTTCTTTTTTTTTATCATTATGTACATTGATTGAAAGAATCGCTCATATAATATTGTTTCTTTTAGGAGAGGTTCAAGACTTGAAATTAATCCTAAAAATATATTAATTGACAGTCAATTTAAGTAAGTAATGGTTGTATAATGAATAAGTCTTTGCTAGTACTTTACTTATCAACTGTTGATGATAGAGTACTTATTACTCGTATTTCAATCTTTACTTATTAACATTTCAAGAGCATCACTTTGATACAAACACTCTTCTCTATCAGTCTACAATTGTTGTCTGAGAATGATATTTTCTGTTATTATTTATCTGGAAGGATTCGTTTTCCCGAGTAGTATATGACCGATCGAATAAATGTTTCGATGGGGAAAACGAATAATAAAAAAACATGGCCGAAAGAAATAAGGGTACCCCCATCTAGATTAACCGCGTATTCAATGTAATTCATATCAATAGCTTGAATACCCAATAAAGTCTAATACTTTAAAAGATACTATTATCCCTTATATTAATTGAGAGCACGAGTTTTTATCGTTTGCTTTTGACGAGTATTGAAGTCTCGCGAAATCTCGAATATTGTATCGAATATCGCATTTTTAGCGAACGCGGCGATCACAAAGGCGCGCGAAGCGCGCTCATTTAAACTATTAGCAACTAAATTAAAACTAGGTTGGTGTTAAAGCGCAAATCTTTCATTAAAAACTCATCAGTATCTTGCTCTAAACAAAACAAGTCTCATTGTCTCGTTGTTATTTTACTCCCATTTTAACATATATTTTTTCTACCTGTATAGTCCCGTATATTGACCTCCTTCTTAGAAGTAAGAAAGTGAAGGTTTTAATTTCGTTTATCTCTGTAAAAAGTAATAACTCGGACAAAGTAATGAAAAATACTGATTCTAAAAATAAGTTTAAAGGTTACGAAACTGCAAATGTATGTTACGTAGAAAAATAAATGTATACTTATTTTATTCATGATAGAGAAGTTCTTCTCATGTGCTCAAAAACGTATCGAAGGAAGTGTTTCAAAAAAAGTAGAAAGAAAAAGAAATGGCATTTAAAACAGTTTGTTAGAAATTAATTTATTTGAAATATTCAATCACTTAAATACGTGGCCAATGATGATAAAACCATTTTGTAATTATTATGGTAACAGTTAAGTTAACAAATTTACAATACATTAAGACATCTCAAATTCATGTATAAATATATGTGCGCGCGCGCGCGTGTGTGTGTGTGTGGGTATGTGTATGTATGTATGTATACATAATTGTTACAAGCTAAACATACTTGTACGCTATGTAAGACGTACACAAAGATATACAAAAAAATTTAGCTCAGTGACCTATAGAATCTATAGAGGATCCACTTCATTCTAATGCAAGTTCCGTCAAAGAGCCGATCGCATTACCTTGTTTCTTTAGGTGATCTTTCAACATTAGTTCAGTGTCATGGTATTATGTTTTCCAAGACCGTGAATATTACGTTCGTGCTGTACAAGATCACAGGATGTACTACAAATTCGATGGCATATGTGGCACCGAAAACAATGCTGAGAAAACATATGGGACGAAAGATATGTGCTTCGCCTAAAGGATTGCGAACACAAAGTGCAGAAGTAAGAATGATGGACAAGTTTGTGATGCTTGAGACTATTCAAATCGGAATAGGTTTGTTGGCATTCGTCGCAGCAGAAGCAATGCTGAGAGGACATTTTGATCGGAAAATCGATACTTTGTCTGAAGGATGGCGAACTCAAAGTGCAGGAGTAAGAATGATGATAAAGTTTGTGATACGTAAGACTATCTGAATTGGAAAAGGTCAGATGGCATATATTGCAGCGGAAGCAATGCTGAGATGCCATGTGGGACACAAGATCTGTGCTTTGGCTAAAGGATTGTGAGCACAGATTACAAGAGTAGGAATGATCAACAAGTTTATGAAACATGAGAATATCCGAATCAGAAAAGGTTTCTTGGCAATCATCGCAGCGTAAAGAGTGTCTACTTGCTGTGTCATTTGTAGAGCTGGATGTGAGTGTTACAGTTTGTGAAAACTTGTTGGAACTGTGGGTGTTGTGCTGGGTGCTTGTGGGCTGCATGCGATCTTCGTTTTTGCGCGAAGATTGTGGAAGATCAGAGCTGCTATATTCGCTTTTGCTTATATGATCACGCATATGATCTGTTAAATGGTTTTTTTTTCGAAAATATTGTGGACATACTTTGCGCTTGAAAATTTCCTGGCCTATATGCATCTCCATGTGAGCTGTAAGTTGTTGTTCTAGTCCGAAAGCTTGGGAACACTGTGAGCAATTAAAGAGCTTTTTCCTTTCATGTGTTTGCATGTGTCTTGTAAGATTACTTTTCTGGCTGAAAGCTCGTGAACAATTCTCGCACTTGAAAGGCTTCTCGCCCGAATGTATCTTCTTGTGGGTATTAAGATTATTTTTCTGGCTAAAAGCTTGTGGACAAACCGTGCATTTAAAGGGCTTTTCACCCGTATGTCCCCTCATGTGGACTGTAAGATTATGTTTCTGGTTAAAACGTAGCGTACAAAATGTGCACTTGAACGGCATGTTTTTAGTATGTGTATGCATGTGCCTCTTAAGATTGCCTTTTTGTCCAAATTGTTTTCGACATAGCGAGCACTCAAAGGGCTTTTCACCCTTATGTATCCTCATGTGGGTTGTAAGATTATTTTTCTGACTGAATGCTCGTTGACAAACCGTGCACTTAAAGGGCTCATAACCTGCAAGGGTCTGCATTTGCCTAGGCAGATTAGCTTCTGCATAAAGTATCTTTTCACAATCCGAGCATCTATACGATTCTCCGCTAGTGTGAGTGTGTTTGTACTCGTGTTTGTATGTTTCAAGTGAACTCAAGAAGGCAAAGGTATTTTGGCACATATCGCAACGATGCCATCTCTTTGAAGAACTCGCTTGTTCGGACATACTTTTGAATGATGCACCTCCGAAGATTTAAGTCAGCTGCTATTTTATCGGGTGTGATCGTTGGTGTTTTTACTTTTTTGAAGTGTTAATGCCGCTGCTGCTGCTGTAAAGACAATTATATTTACTAATCATGTTTCCTTAGCTAATCAAATTTAATGAATGTAAAATTTTCCAGAAGAGATATACGTGATTATATATGGCTGTATTTAGGTACTCGCTTCGTTTGGTATAATATAAAGTTTAAAAACAGTATGGAGTTTAGTTTAAGGTAATATGTTTTCCATTAGATTTTGTAGCTCTGAATGATCCTATAAGAACATAGAATCTATCCAATTAGATAATGAAGTAAGCTAATTTTTATCGATAAAATATTGCATCCCTCCTTTTTAGTAGTTCCACCGCGAAATGCTGGTGACAAGGAAATTTTATGGATAATTCGCGATTCCTACTAAATCGAGGGCCAACATATAGTCGTAGTAGTTCTCGACTACATGTCGGAGGCTCGATGCCCAGTACAAAATAGCTAGAGCTCATGTCGCCGATAATGTATCGCAGTTTTTATATTTTACTTATCTTATATCATTATATTTATTTGCTTCTATATAGGATATCTATAAAGAATCCCTGCAATGATTATAGCGATTGTCATTAGTTATCACTTTGCTGATTATCGAAAAGCATATTAAAAAAGATATACCCTTAACCCAAAAATGTTAATTGTAATAAGAATTCAACTATCATCGAAGATATCTCTCCTTCTCCCACCATTAAACGCAAGTTCATATAATATTTCGGGTAATATACTCCTTACTCGCCAACACGTTTTAATTATACTTTTGTTTTTATTCAATAATAATATGTACAAATTTGATTCAATAATTTTAATTTACTCGCGTTAATTGACTCGCGGGTCACCTGAAACAGTTGATAGGATCAATAAATGATCACACGCTAAGATTACAAATCTAAGAAAACAAATGAATTATTCTTTTACTTGAATACAATCATTAATGTAATATTTTTTCTGTTTACTTAAATTTGCATCTATAATTTTACTTGCAGAAAAGAACTGGGGGTAAACGATACAGTTATTGACACCTTTAGAGTGATTGACCCCCTGTGTAGTTTGTATATCTATATATACAGGCTCCATTTAAAAATAGACTTGGCGGTCAATCACTATCGGGGGGTCAACAACTGTACCGTTTACCCCTACTAATACAAAACTCAATTTTATTCATTGAATTTTCGCGTATGATAAATTATTTGATTTATTCCTGTTAATCTTTAAATATTTAAATGTTTGCACCGTATTGCTTTTAATTTTATATATGAAATATATCTTGAAATATCTATCTCCTCACTCTTATTTTTTATTTGATTTTAGTTGACTGTTTCTTAATTTTATGTATTTAAATTGTAAAATATAAGTTTATCATGAAGTGACCCCTTGAAATACACATATTAAAGTATGAGTCTTAAGCAAGAAAGAAAAATTTTTCAGCCATTTACCAAATCAACCAGCATAGTTTTTATTTCATCGCACTATTGGGATGCTTGATACCATGAAATAAAATTTGGCTGTTAGTATCGAAAAACTTGCGGTAAAAAATCATTATGGTACAAATTTACGTATTGACACAATCTCCCAAGATTACCATTTTTTTTTTACGGTAATAATTCCAGTGATTCTTTTCTCCGTGTACCTTATGTCTAATAGATGCTGCTTGTATCATATTCTTGTAGCCCGCGAAAGCAACATCACTTCAAATTTATATTCAGGATACTTGACATAAAAAATTTTGTAAAGTATTATTGAAATGATATGCACGTTAGGCTCATCTGCCATTAAGACGCTATGATGATTCAAGCTGTCTGCGTCATACAGGCTGGTGCTTGTATTTTATCTTAATTAGTTAAACTACTGTGAGATAGGCACAAAAATATAAAATATAAAGCTACTCTGTCAACTAAACGCAATTCGTATCCTCATCTTCTTTGCGGATTCTTACTAAAAAAAAAAAAAAATGCTTTATTACTATAATTATCCAAAATTTTAGCGTATGTGAATGTCTGTACTTGTAAGATTAGATAAGTGACTTATAAGTATACAAACAAAATTTGCGTCGAACGTTCATATCAGTTTGACTCATTAGGCAACAAATACAATCTGCAGGTTGTATGACACAGAAAGTCTGAATCATCGAACTGTCTACGTTACAGATAAACCTAAGAAGAGTTTAATTGCTTTTCGGTGTAATAAGTATATTGGCGGAAGGTTGTATCGATAAAATGTTCGTGACTCATCTTGTTTTGCGATCCTAAACCTTGTGTAATAAAAGCAGTTACCTGGAGTAATTTTTATAAATAAAACAGATGTTTTGCGGGTAATTGTTCGGAATAGCGACTTTTCCGAAAAATGGAGATAAAATTTTTTTTCCCCCTTCAACGTATTTTAATTGTTCGGAATAGCGACTTTTCCGAAAAATGGAGATAAAATTTTTTTTCCCCCTTCAACGTATTTTAAACACTTTTTCAAACAATAATATACAGGCTCACCATGAAATTTCCCATAAATTCATTTTTCGAAAAAGCCGCTATTCCGAACAATTACCTCAAAAGTATTTAAAATTGGATAGCACTTTATTAAACAATAATATGATGGCGCATATTGAAATTTTTTATAAAAAAAAATTTTTTTCCATTTTTTTTTTTTTTTTTTTTTTTTTTTTTTTTTTTTTTTTTTTTTTTTTTTTTTTTTTTTTTTTTTTTTTTTTTTTTAATTTTTAT
>JAPYYV010011095.1:0-10968 GCA_030522625.1 Copidosoma aretas | reverse complement strand
CGCCAGCGTCCATGGTGGCGAAAATGCGCGATCTAAAGGTACGCCACTGCACCAAATCGAGTGGAAGAACTTGTTTTTATGGAATATCTTGATAAATCGCAGTTATATTGAGAACAAATTAGTCCCCAATCATATAAGAGGAACCAGCTAAACATACAAATTAGAGTAATGTTAAGACTTTGCCAGTAATCATTAATTTAAAGAGAATCTAAATGCCGAAACAGTAACCTTGTCTGCTCTGCACGTAAGACACAGATGTGAAACCCTGTATACGTAGCAGACGTACAAGTGTGGTAGTGAGTTCAAAAGTTTCTACTCTGTTATAACCTCTGAATTTGAAAGTAATACATAGTTTTTATATGCTATTCGATGCATTCCAACTGTTCAAAATAGTATAATAACGTTGAAAATCATCTAAGTTAGTTATTTTTAGATCATTTTCATTAACAGTATCATCCTTTTTTATAAAAACTTGTTTTTCTCTCATGTGTGTGTTGAAAGATACCCTCGCGTACCTTCAGAATGCTAGCTTTGACCACGAGCGGAGGGCGCTTCGATCATTCTCGGAGCGAATAGAATTATCGAATTAAAAAAGCTAGAGATGTAGGTTGAGTCACTATTTCAATATTTTGTTTAAGTAAAATACTATGAACTCGCTATCCCCCGGATTACTTGGTTAAAAAGCTTGGAATATAGTTTATGTTCTTATTTTATGTTAATTTATTTTTTAATATATTATTCACTTGCTGTCTCCCGGGTTACTAGGTTAAAAAGCTTGGGATTTAGTTTACTGGATCTTTGCAGTTGTGTCCCTATATCATATTTGAATTTTTTCGGGGGTCTGGAGCCACTTTTGAGAGCGCTGGAGCCGTATCATGTAATTTTTAAGACTGTTTTTTCGGCCGATTTGCGTCAACTGCACATGCGCAGAACCCTAAAATCAGTCGAAAAAACATTCTCAAAAGTTACATGATACCATCCCTGGGTCCGTACCGGATAACTTTTTCAGCTTTGCCAAAAAAACCTGGACAGACGTATTCGTCTCTTAAAGTCACCGTATGCCATCTCAAAGATAAAAATAGGCTTGTCCAGATGCATATGTTGAAGTTGGGAAAAGTTATATGATACGACTTATGTCTAGAATGGAGAAAAGTTACATCAATATGAAAAAAATTTGTATCAAATTATAGTCTGGTTACATTAAATTTTTCCTAAGAATATAAAACCACACGAAATGCGGCAAACTGCAATTCAAAATTTTAGCCGCTAACTAACTCTGTAAATCACACGATCTGGCAACCCTGTGCTGTTTTCACCAGGGACGACTCGTCTCTTTGGGGCCCCCCGCATGAAAATTTTTAAAACCGTTTTTATCGCCTGATAAACGAATACATATTATTCTTATTGCACATGCCTATCGTTTATGACTCTATTAGGACGATTGTTATTGCACACGCCTACCATGTATCTCGTCGCCAATCGCGTATCTCGTCACAAGGGACAGCTACAGCAATTAGGGGGGTGGCATAATTTGTTGCTAATTAGTAGCCGAAACCCTATGCATTGATGTATTTTGTTGCCGATCTTATGAAGACTAGAAATCGAAAGGGCCGTCAGTGGATAACTTTGATAGAATTTTTATTAATGTTATTGTTTGATTTACCAGTAACTAAAAATTATTGCTATTAGTCTTAACTAATTATCCCACAAATAAAATACCGCTGCCAATGCATTGGCACAAAGCTTTCTCATATTTTTTTTCACCATCATTTTTTTCGGCTGTAACTATATCTTTTTCAAATATAATTCTTTTTTTATTAAAAAACCATAACTTAAAAATACCGAACTTTCTTATCAATTTGTCTGCATGAATAAATCTTTATATTAGACCAATTGATTTCTATAAAAATATTGATTTTCAAATAATAAAATTTTTCCCACACATTGTGAAAACATGTACTAAACCAACGATGAAAAACCAATCAATAGCTTTTCTTGCAAAAAAAGAAATGTTAGTAAATCAGTAAAATAAAATGACATAAATAAATTTATTCTGAAAAATTTATAAAATCATATAAAATTTACTTCGATTCAAAACCAAATCTTGAGTTTTTTAAATCTCATCTTTAGACCTTGTTAACTATGAAATGTACATGATTTTTCATGATTATCATCGTAAATTATCCAAAACCGCTTCTAATTAAATAGCACAAAGCTTAATCATTCAACAACATTCTTTTACGATTATTTAATATAAAAAAATGAAATAAGATATAAGAATAATTTTAAATGTGAAAAAAAGACATTCCCATACTCTATGATAAGGAGCAATTTTGAAAATAAGATTATAAATTTTATCTAAATAGTACAAAAATATTGTCAAAACTTTTTTGAATTCAAAATAGTTGAGCAAATAATTAAAACTTATTGCTTAAATCGATATATGTAATATAAATATCTTGTTGCTAAAATATTATTTAATCATATAGAGCTATTTAATTATCTACAGAACATAAGTATTGACGGAATCAGATTTGTCCTTTTTTTTCACTCCAAAAACAGCAAAACCGCTTGTTTAGCATCAAAAATCGATACAAGAACTTTGATAGGGTATGAAACTTAAATTATTTTCCGAACCATCGTGGCCAATTCCCAGTAACCCAATACGCTTGAATGTCTGCATTTTTATTATTAAATCAATTTATTTATATAACAAACAGCGTATCCCCAGTATTCCAGTATAATTGACTGCACTTTTTTTATGGAATAAAATCATTAAATCTTAAGTATGGCAGTCAATCCCTAGTAATGGAGCTAAAACCAGCCCAATTCAGAAGCAGCCTCAACAGGGTCAAATCACCCCCCTGGGGCCCCCTGCATGAACATTTTTCAAACCGTTTTTATCGCCTGATAAACGAGTACATTTTATTCTTATTTCACATGCCTATCGTTTATGACACTATTAGGACAATTGCAGACCACCAAGCTTGGAAAATACTGAGTTTTCTGCCTTTACGTCGCATCGTGGGCCTATAGGAAAAAAAATCGACGAAAAATTATAACTTTCATAAAAACTAATTGTTCCACTTCAAAGGCCAATAAAAATGATACTAATCACATACACATATAATTTCTATAAATTTCTTAGGACAATCAAAGGCTGCCAGGCTTAGAAAATTCAGAATTTTCCAGCTACACGGCTACATGCATATACTAAAAAAATCAATAATTATTAATGTTTCGATTTTTTCACAGCTTTGTGCAACTTCGAGATAACTACAATTAATAACTACAACACATAACAAACACATAACGACAATTTCTGTTGATCCTGTGTATATAGATTGTAGTTATGAGATGTGAGAGTATATTTCAGTTCATTTGGAAGTTGCACAATGCTTTAAAGGATTGTAGGACACTTTTCCCAAAATAGTATTCCCAACGGCCTTTTTTCCCAAATCCCATTTTTCCCAATGTCCATGCTTCCCAAAGGTATATTTGGACATATGAATATCGATGTTTATTATGGTTTTTTGTAACCACATTCATTCATGTGTATAGTCGATAGCAGAATTTTGGTTACGTGCGCTCCGAGGTTACGAAAATTTAAAAATTATCAGTCCATCTATCGTCTAGTACAAATTGATAGTAAAATAAATTTCTAGTAAAATGGCTGAAGTTAGGCTAAAGTTGAGCTCATCGAATCAACAAGAAGCTTTTTTCTACATTGTTATGGTTTATGTTACAAACATTTACAGCCAAAAGAGCGTCTGTATTGGAATTGCCGAAATAAGTGTGAGTGCACCGTGCTTATTATAACAGGGCCTGTAACCGACCCGAAAATCATCTTTAAGTACAAACGCATTGACGCTTCTCCCCATACTCACATACCCAATGTGAAGGAAGTGCAAGCTGTAAAATTGAAAGCTGAAATGAAAAGAACTGCGAAAGAGCACCTGGGTATGCCACCCACTCGAATAATACGTCGAGGAATTAAAAATGGCCGAAAGAGTAGATACTTCCTAAAAGCACCGTGAAAGATTTGTGAAAATATGGTTTTTAGATCCCTTCTATACGAAAATTTTCAAAGTGTTGGGGGAAGTGCCAGACTGACCGAAACTATCCAAACGACTATCGTGCGCTCGCCTCGCAAATTTTCCTCGCAATCCTATGCATATATCGGACTTAAAGGAAATACCTGCCCAGTATATGCTCACGTTTGGCAGAAGTAGGTTCCTGCTACACGACTCCTGTGAAGATGACAAGGAAGAGTAAGATGATAACAATAAGGACGAGGAAGAGTACAACAACCGCGGAAGAATAATAATATTTGGCACAGCTAAAAATATAATACAGCTATTCAAATGCGACATTTGGTTTTTCAACGGCACGTTCAATTCGGTGCCATCTTTTTTTATCAAATTTTTTCCATACATGGTGCAGTACATCAAGTAGGCGTCAATGAAAAGCTGCAAACTGTCCGGCTTTCCCTCGTACATGTAATGCTCGAAAATA
Organism: Copidosoma aretas; assembly: GCA_030522625.1. Taxonomy (NCBI): domain Eukaryota; kingdom Metazoa; phylum Arthropoda; class Insecta; order Hymenoptera; family Encyrtidae; genus Copidosoma; species Copidosoma aretas. Next base: position 6,453 of record JAPYYV010011095.1, on the reverse strand, counting down.
AGGGGCAATCAGCATACACAAAAGTGTTTAGGATGTTTGTACAAGAACGGCGCAGTCTTGGACTCGATACTACGCGTAGGCTTATTATGAGCGACTTTCAAGTCGCGATAATAAATTCTGTAAACACGGTTTTTGGCAAAAGAAACTTTAAATGTTGTCTCTTTCACCTACGACAGAGTGTATATTGCCATGTTATCAATTAAGGTCTTCAGACTTCGTACAATATCAAGGATCGCAGTGTTGAGAAAGAAGTCGAATTGCTTTGCGCTTTAGCTCTTTTACCTGCCAATAAAGTAGTTGAATGTTTCCAACTTATTAGCCACAAATAGCCTGATAAATTGGACCCTATCGTCGATTATTTCGATACTCCGTATGTGCCCCGGCTGATGATTCGGAGACGCATTGTAGCAGTGAAATTCATCTACTTTTCTCCAAGATATTCTCCCCAGTGATGGAATCAATTTGATTCAGTCTTAGACGGTAGGTCTGGAACAAATAACACATCCAAAGGGTGTCACAATAGATTTTATTTATTTGTTGTGAAATATCACTCAATTTTATGTGTTTTTTTCAAATAGCTGACAAAGGTACAAGCTGACACTGAAATAATGGTACGTCAGCTACAGCTCGGACAACGTATAAGAAAAGGGATTCATAAAAAGAGAAGGAAATTCAAAGACCTACTTCTTAATGTAGTTCAAAAGTATCATAAGCACGTGTGCTGCAATGAAGTGTTCACTTATTTGGACAACATTGCATGTCATATACAATTAAAAAAAAATCAATTAAGTAATTATTACACATATTACCAGTAAATATGTCTTTGGGAGAAATGGTCATCGTGAAAAATGGTCTTTGGTGAAAACGGCGCTTTATGTTCTAAAACTATGAGATCAGAAGTAACTTTTTTCGAAATCAAATATCTCCAGATGGAAAAGAGATGGAGAGATGATTTTTTTTATTTTTTAGGTAATTGCATCATTAATGTAGGAAAACTATAGCCGAAGTCTAAAAATGAAAACCTTACCTGAAAAAAAAAAAATATTTACAAATTATTTAAAAAATCAATGAAACCTGTGGTCTTGAGCTAATGAGTTGTTGATAAAGGCGTATTCAACAAATATTAATGCTGCTTTAGTGTATATAAATACTAAGAATACAGATTATTAAAGTTTGAAATGCTAAATCATAACCCCGAAAATTGAATTTAAATATTTTATAAAGTAACTGTTTTTCATTATACAGTAATAAACCCATGTACCTGCAATATTTCAAAGAGCCTTAAGAACAATAACTTTAGTTCCAACGACATTTCTTGTGTCAGTGAAGGTGGTTAATCCAATATGGGGGCAACAACACTATGACACATTCACTTTTTCTTTACAATCCCATCGACATGGGTATCAAACGAATGGGTATGACCAGCGGAATATCGTTAGAAGTGTACCGTTGTAACAAATCCAGTATGGCGGTAGCAATAAACTAGCGAATTCACTTTTTCTTTGTAACCCTCTCATCATCGGTATCAATTGAAAGGTTATGGCAAGCGGAATACAGTCAAATAAATATTGTTATGCATAATTTAATACGAATGCTGATACAGAATGTCATAAATTTTTTCATAATAACCACATCTTATCGGTATGAAATTAAAGGGCTTAATAAGTAATATTTTTAAAAGTTATGAGTGTAAGGTTTATTACAGATATAAAAGTAAAAAATACATTCAATCGTAACATATAACATAATCTTTCATTTTCTTGTCAAAAAATGAAAGACTGAACTATTTATTTAAGCCACACATATGTTGCTACAACTGCAAGCTTGAGGTACCTTAGTCTTAAAGCAATTTTTTTTTTAAATGATTGAGCTTAATACAATATATAATAGGCATGTGCGATTCTGAAACAATTTTTGAGACTTCGATCTTGCTCCAGGTGTCAAAAAATTCTCGAGAGTGCTGACCCTCTTTGAGGTTTCATCAATAATTAAGTCGGGTACGCCCTTAGAAAGTCTTGGTAGTCTCGATAAGTTTTTGAGACCTTAATACAAGACCGATACTTGATCTAATCTCGTTTTGATTTTTTTTATTGAGAGCGGCTCGTTACATCTTATCTTGAAGCTATTATCAGATATGATTAATATATAATATTAAGTAGCTGCAGTTTTAATAGAATCTTGAACTAAAGCGGTCGTCAATTTTTTACTTTTTTGTGGAATAAATAAAATCATCTTTTAGGATTTATTAATTGTTTTTCTAAGCACCTCTCTCAATTTCTAAATAAATTTCTATAAATCTTAGTGTCAGAACAACTTATAAATCTGATGAAGCTTGAAATTCAACATCACAATTGACTGGTCATACTTGTTCATGAATAATAATAAAATCGTGTGTTTTTTTATTGATCAGAATTATTCAATTTTTAATATTTCATCACTGCTAAAACTCATTTGATATCAAATACAAAAGTAACATTAGTGCATGCATTAACAAGAAATTTATTCGATAAGAAGCTATTTAAAATTAATATATTTTCATTTATGTTTTAAATCAGCTAGACCTTATTGTTCCATTTATTCATGATGCAGTATTATACCATGTTTCCTAAAGAAAATCATACAAATCAATAGGAAAATACTTAATAAAAAAACTATGAGATCATATACAAATAACGATACAATTAGATTTCTGGTAAATATATTTAAGACGATTAAATTTATGTTTGTGGTTGAGAAACATAGTATAAAAATATTCTTAGTCCTTATTTCAATTATTTCGTTCATATTATTCAAATATATAAAAATTTTCTAAGTGGTATATTAAAAAAAGAATAATGAGAAATATTTTAATTAATATACTTGTGCAGGTTTCGTATTTATCGTAACTAACAAATAATTTTTCTGACTGTCTTCGAAATCACTATTTTCATATCCTGAACTGAAAGTATCGTGTAGGAATAGTTGAAAGCCACTGCAAATCAGTGAACAGTCACTGAAAATATCTGTAAAAATTCAAGTTCGCTAAAGAATCAGGTAATATCTTCAAAATCAATGAATTGCATCGATTCCACTGATTGTGCAGTGCTAGTAGCGCTCTCTGATAAAATCAGTAAATTTTTCACTGATTTGGCTTTAAAAAGTATATTAATACAATAAACCATTTATTATACTTTTAATTAAATTTTAATTCTATTATAACTGCATGACCTCGACAAAACTGATTTATATATTGTTGTGCGTTAGATCAAGTATGTATATTATGTACTCCAATGCTGTTTGGGATCTGCTATATACATAACTACACATAATTATATAATAATTACTATTGCTAATACTACATAATTAACGTAAAATGACTCTCAGCTATTCTAAGCCGTATTTTTATACTATTACCAATGTGATTGTAAAGTTACGTATACGATAAGACTAATTTTTCAACAATAGTCAAATAGGTATTTTGCAAATGCCAGAAGTTCTTTATGAAAAACGAGTACTTAATAAAACTGAATAATCAAATGAATTTCATAACCTTTATCTATTACCTTCTTGCATAATACAACCGCCAATTCTAAAACTTTAATATTGTGATCGGCAAGTTTTACAATTTTATGAGCTCTCCTATAGATAGTTGACGTTCTTTCTATATCTGCATCTTTTCTTGGACGTCCACCATTTGTGCCACGTATTCTTTTCTTCGGGCGGCCACCTAAATTATTTCCTGGGCGATCGCTTTTTCGATTAGGAGGTGGCATCTTTTGTACTTGAAGTTAATATAGATTGATTTTGTTAGATATATATTGTGATTTGTATCTTTGTATTTTGAATAACAAAAATTCCACGATTCCAAAAAAAATCACGTTATTACATGTATTGAATTCTAGTTTTAGTAAATTATAGTTAATATACATACAATGATAAGTATGGCTAACTTTAGTCAAGTTGTTCGTCTGATTGTATAGCTGAATATTTCAAAATAATATAAAATACAAAATACATGTAATCATTTATAACAGATACAATATTTGTAATGATACGGGAACAAATTTTTTTTAGAGCTTGTAATTTTAAAAGATCCCATCGTAATATTTAGAATCAAAAATTTATTTGAAATAAGGCTATGTGTCTATAAATAGCGTACCGTCAATGAAGGTGTTGCATAAAAGGTGGCTCTTTACAAATACACTTACACGTTTCTTGTTTTTGTTTGGCATCACAAATAATTAAAAATACATCAGGTATGTTAGGAACTTTTTGACTTAAATGGACCGTCATCATTACACGATTTTTTTCAGGTATCACCTCACACAGCTATAAACAAATTTAGCTCCTAAATAAAAAATGTAAGTGCTCACAAAGTTTAACTCTCATTATTGTAGTGCGATGTCATAAAAAGAGCTAATAATTGATTTTTTTTTCATTGTAATCTTTAAGATCCGTAAAAGATCTTGGGGCTTTTAAAATATACTTCAAATTTTAGTGCAGCATGGGGAAACTTAGAAGATGAAGACTGTAGGCGTTTATTCTTTAACATGAGCAGCAAAAAAGCCATTAATCAAACTGCTCACTCACGGCATGGTAAATAATTGAAGATTTTATGAAAGAAAAATATTAAAACAATGCCATAGAAGTACAACAGTATTAGCCGAACATTCAGATGGATGTTATTATATTTAAAGCAAAATTGCAACCATTTAGTGCATAGTTAGTAGGTTTTTTTTACATCAAATATAATACTTGTCAATTAAAAAAATACGGTTTCCTTTTCTATCCATCAATATACAATTTGCAACTTTCAAGAAAATATTCTTTGTTGATTTATTATATGTATATAACATTACTTAGTAGAAATCCAAGCATTTCTGCTGGTCAACTGAGTAGTTCTTCCTGAAATTAAATGGTTAGTTCTTACTGGTAAATTCACGATAAACTCGGTAAGAACTCGGCAATATACCGTAAACAGTCTTAAGTACACATAACCTAAAACTGCACGCCGAACGACACGAACAAAAATAAGGCTATACGTACAAAAAAATGTGATTGTGAGGTGGCCAAATTATTTCGAATCATGTACACTCAGCACCAGTATGATAGTTTTTTGTTTATTGCAACAAAAGATAGAGTATTCGGCTTGTTCCTGTAGTCTGTGTCAGATGGTGAAGGAGAGAGTGAGACAGATAGAGAGGCTGAGTGAGCAGACAGCGGTACTGCGTCTTGCCGAGCTCTTCAAGGAGTTTATCGCCAGCATATTGGGATATATTGTAGTAAAATAGACCAGGTTCCGAGTCGATAAACTTGCAAATTCTGGATAATATCGTGAATTGCTGGCCAGCAAATGTAAAGCTTCTACCAGGGTTGTGACTCATCATTTTTCTTTAAAACTGTATACCTAGTAATAATTACACACTTAGGGTGGTTGAGTCAAGAATATCCCATTTAGCGTTTATAGTGTGAACCTAAGCTTTGCCTCGGGCCACAATATGTGTGCGATCTAAGCATTCTTCACTTCTACTCATGTGGATATCTAACTTTACAGCTAACGGATGGTTATTAAGGTAGTTGTATCCCTGCTACGCTAGTCAGAAGCAGATTTGACCTCAGATTCGACAGAGTGGTATGCCTTCTGTCTGTCTCGCATTTGTGTGAAGACATAACCATTAGCAGTTTTTAGGAAGGTTATTAATAAATTTCTAGTATGACAAATACCCTTAAGTTAATTTGTCAAATTTATTAAGATCATTAGATATTTTGGAATAAACAAAAAAATATTGTCAAATGTTCATCATTATTTCGTATGATATACGTCATTAAAGTAGAGAGAAAGGAATTTCTCCATAAGCATCCACATTAAAGTATCAAAAATATAATCACTGATATTTTGCCTCCTAAGAATCCTAACCTCACAAAAATGTAGTGGAATACTTATTAGATATTATTTTAGCTATATGAAAAGTTACATGATGATCTCATCATTATTTCAATTTGAGATACAACTACCTTGAATGATATACTACTATCGTTGCAAATCAAATTTATAATATTTTCTTACGTGACTTATGTTTACAGTGCGCTGTGTAACCTTCTAAACCACTTTATTAATTAACAAAGTTATGCAAGAACTTTTGTGAACTTTTATTAAATACGTAATAAACACGATAAAAATACACTAAGCAATTGCACAAGATAATAGATGGTTGATTCACACGAGAAGGGCAGTCTTAAGATGGAGTCTGGCAGTCTGCAGACTATCAGCTAGAGCTTCGGCGGGCGATTTAATTGAAACAGATAGTAATCAATATTGATTTTATTGTTTGATAAAGTAAAACAGATACCTGAACCGTAGTAAAATTAAATTAAGGAGTAGTTGTTGCCTCGCTATGGCCCGTCATAACATTCCCCCACCACCTGGGCAGGAGCTTGCTATGACGAGCTATAGCGAGGCTGGGTTGGGGAGGG
>JAPYYV010011094.1:0-14670 GCA_030522625.1 Copidosoma aretas | reverse complement strand
TCGAAAAAGCATGTAAGTATGGGCAAAATATTATTATATTGGTAGATCGGGTGAAAGGCGGGCCTATGGTAAGTACTGAATGAAAGATACAATCGATAATAAATACATAAAAGCCCTCCAACAGTTGTAAAACTGAGTTGTAACGCGAAACATCGATTTTTTATCGCATTAGAGGCAATATAGCAAAAAATGAACAGCACCAGCGTGTTGCTGAGACAAAAATACATATAAATAGACGAAACCCCATTGCCATAGGCAACGTCAATGTGCTTTAATTAATTTTGCAAGTAACTTTTCCGCGGCGATGGACGAGGCCTGGCCGAGAGTCGTATTCGGGCTACTGCGCATGCGCGCCGTGCTGGTGGCTCGCGCGATCGGTAGCCGATGCGGACGCGTTTCTTTGTACTGTTTATCTTTGCAGTTTACAGCAACAGGATTAACGTAAACTCGTCTGAAGAACATTCTTGTTTTACAGTAAGTTATGAAGAAACATCAGGCCAAGTGCGAAGTCAAAATATTACATATAGCGGCCGCTGTACGCAATGAAAAAAAAAGTATCTTCGCTCCTATTGGTCGTATCACAAAATTTTTTTTTTGTAATTTCGTTAAAAAGTAAGCGCAATCGAATAAACTTTAGTCCAAATCTTTAAGTTGTAAACTGACAGAAATACGGTCCTAAGCAGCGGGTTTTTGTTAATTTACAGCGTTGCTTGTTCATTTAAAATTTTGATGTTTTGAAAGAGAAAATGTATCAGAGATACCTACCGATTGCAAAAAACCCGATTTGGACTGATGGCTGTGACACATTTTATTGCAACTTCAATATTTGACCTTAACAATTTTGCAATAGGCCGCCATTTTCAACTACCGCGATCGGACTTGCGGGACTTTGTTTAACATCCCAAAGACTACATCATACTCGATTTTCGTATAATTTCGACAACTCTAAGATGCTTTTTTATTGATTTTGCAATTTTTCATTTTTTCGACTTTGTCGGCCGTTATAAATGATAACAAATTTTTTAAATTTTTTATACCAATAATCCTTGTGTGAAATCATCTAAATAACTTTTACTCAAACATTTTTCTCTAAAATGTGTATTTTTCGAGATGATTTCAAATAATCGAAAAAAAGCCGATTTTTCAACTATTTTGCAATAAAAAAATAAGTTTCCGAGCTCAGTTTTATTCAAGATTTTAGGATGCAATTTTGCGCATTTTTTTCTTAATTTCAAGCCTGATTTCGCCTCGTTGGCAGCGATCACGACTTATCCGGTTTTCAGACGCTCTGGTGCCGCGACTATATCTGCTTCTTGCATTCGTTTAGAGGCTGCGATATCACATCTGCTATGTACAAACAACAAAAGTCAAAAATAATCAAAATATGGCAAAACAGTGAACGTCTGAGTAAGGAGGCAGAATTATTTAACTCTACAGCAGCAGAGAAAGAACAAATTGTAAAAGTTGGCTTGAAAATAATAAATGCAATGTACAGCAGTACAACGATTTTAAGTTCTCTCAATGAACTAAGATACAAAATCTTTAAGAGATCTTCGCGTAGAAGAGTTTTTAAACTTGAGGCGCTTCCGCCGACCGAGTCTGTAGCTGCTCTCCATTCCTTGCGAGTCTACCATCAAGTGCAAGAATGGCTTGGTTATTCCTTAAATCCGACAGATTGGCGTTGGGAGATTGTTAACATCCAACTACTTCCCTAATATGTTTTAGGACCACTTGTCCCTGATGAAATTTTAAGAGACGTTAGATGTACCTGTGCCAAAGACTGCGTCAAAACTTGCGACTGCGTAAAGCATGGTTTACGCTGCTCTGAATATTGCTTGAAATGTCAAGGTAAAACGTCTAGTAACACCGAGATAATTATTGTAAAGGATACCGATTCGAGGAATTGCTCCGATGATGAGATTAATCCGAATGAGGCTGCCAGTGCTACATGCGAGATTAAAACAACTAGTGTCGCTAAAACTAAGGATAAAGATATACATGAGTCAGATGTAGAAGAGTATGATCAACATCATAGCGATGCACAAGTAAAAAAAAGAAGACTGTAGGTAATTGCGCAAAAACGAATACATCAATACGATTATGAATTATTGTATAATAAAAATGTGTAATTTGTTATGTTGGTATTACATTTTGTCAGTAAACAAATCTTCGTATTATTGTTTTTCAACATTCATCGATATTGTTTAAATTTGTCTCCTGTGATTAAACAACAGTATACAAAATTACCACTATTATTAGCGTCTCTGTATCGCAGTACCATCTGTCAGAAATAAATTATTTGGTAAAGTCTAAGTAGTTTCGTAAAGAGCAATTATTAAAAATGTACGCAGTTAAGGTAACAAAGATTAGGAAATTATTAACTGTATGAAATCGCATTAAAGAAAAAAATATCACAGAACAATCTCTTCCTATTGGAGAGCGAATGCCGTTAAAAAATTTTTTTTACAGTTTTAATTTTTTTTTTAAATTTGTTGAAACAAACGGTAATATACAAATTCAAAATTAATTTACTTTACCGTAGTTGAGGTTTTCTCGACGTGCTACCCCAAATTAAAAAAAAACACCGTGATTCATGCAGTAGAAGCTGAGAAAAGTCATTTTTTTCCTTCATGCCGGATTTGAAGTAAGCGAGAAGATTTTTATCTCTGGCGCTTTCGTCATCCTCACTACTGGGCCAAGGCTGGATTTAAGTCCACCCGAGACAGCTTCCATATTTTTTTGTTCATTTAGCATCCATCTAAACGACTTGCACACTACGGGATGTAACAAAGCATAGCTTCACTTGCAAGGAACAATTTTTTTTTTTGCAAAAACATGCTTAAATGTTTAACGGTGGGCTTCAAACTTCAAACCTCAATTACTCTGGTTCTACTAGAGGACATCAAGCTCAAAAAGGCTCAAATTCTTCGTTACGATGCTGCCTATGTGCCTACTAAATTTGATTGACTTACGCAAGGGAGAAACAAGGGAGTTATTCTATTTTGCAACCAATGCGAATTAAAAAAAAAATAAAAAAATAAAAAGGTTTTTAAAAAAAATTTTAAAAATTTGTTTTTGTTGGTATCTAAAATATAGTTTATACAGCTTGTGTAAACAAATCATGAATGATGTCAGATCGATTTTGTGGCACTGGCATAAAATTGAATTTTTTCGAATTTGTTAATTACAAATTCAATTGTGCAAAAACGACTTTATCGATCTTGGCCAAATTTTGTGGGTTGGTTCAGTACGCATAGAATCACGTAATTATAGGTTTTAATGGCAAATAATTGATTCCTTCATTTTTTTTTGTGCATTGCATTATAGGTACGTTTTCGAACACTTTTCTACTATTTTTAAACAAACAAATTAAAATTTTTTAATCTAATTAGAAATATTTTGTTGAAAATCGAATGGGGAACATAAAAGATTCTTAAACTTTTTTTTTTGCAGGCTTCTATCTAGAGTTATTAAAAGAAAAGTGACAAAAAAACGAGCATTTTCGGTAAAATTTGCAGTTATTGAATTATTACAAAAATTTTTACCACAGATAGGGGTAAATGTGGGTATTACTGCCACTGCTGCAATTACTGCTACTTCACATGAATGAAGTTGTAGATAATTTTCATACAATACGAGTGGTTGAAAAAAATTATGTAGATTATTTAAGTCCCCAGAAATGTAATACAACCAAATATGCAATATTAAAATTTATTATGAATCAACAAAATGTAAGAATGATTAGACGGTGATCAGATTCTGGCCATACGATTCTCTTTTTCCTGCATAACAGTAACGACCAAAATACCTTTTTCCAGTAGTATATTTAATAGAATAACTACAAATGAATTTTTTTTAATAAAAGAAAAGATGATTTTTATTATTTTGATCGTTAAAATTATTATATAGGTTTTTTTTCTATTTTTAATTCAAGTGCCAGTATTTTATGCACTGATTTCAGGTAATGCTGCAATTACTGCCAGCCTTTCCGTAGGTTGAGTCAACCTAACCCTGTAACGTGGTCTCGTAGTTGGAACTCGTATTTATTCTTTTTGTCAACTATTTTATTTTGCATAAACCAGTACATTAAAACTAACTGAAGGGATAAACAAGTTTCAAAACACAGCACTATTAAAAATAAAGAGAAAAGGATATCCAAGATCAAATAGAAGGTTGCAGCTACAATTTGATTTTAACAGTAATTGTTAGTTGTAGGTACATTATGACATGAAAAATACTTTTCCAAATATTTTTTCACGTTTTAAAATAAGATCAACACCTCTTTCTAATACTGTGACTCTATTTAAATCCAATGTTTCCTTATAATACCTGAAGTTTTGTATCTAATGCAAATAAAATATCATAGCCATAAAATTAGTATAGAATTATATTGCAATACTTTTATTGATGTGTTGTTTTGTATTTTATTTATTTATCTAATAGTTATTTATCAAATCTGTTAATATTTAGCTTATTTACAAGTGGAAGTAATACATGGGCAGTAATAGATACACTGGCAGTAATAGGGGGGCAGTTATATATGCACGATGGCAGTAATACCAGCATTTGGCTGATTTCATTAATAATTATATTATAATTCATCACTATAATAACAATGAATCAAATATTTTTTTTATGGTACCTAATGGCATAGGCTTTATACTAAAGAAAAAAAAAAGTTGGTAAATTCATGAAAGCATTTTCAATAGACTTTAAAATGTGTCTTGATCAAATAGGTGGCAGTAATACCCACATTTATCCCTATCATTGCGCAACCCCATTCATATTGTTCTATAGGTTGTTCCCGATCGGTTGTCACTAAAAACGAAATTGTGCAGCTTCACAACTAAAATTCATAGGATTTGAAGCTCCACCGGCTGCACTATTTAGGAAAGGTGTTTTCTTCAAAGATCCTTTGATATACTTTTGAACGGAATCCAGTAAATCTGACTTTGTGACAGGATATCCCATTCTCGCTCTACAAATGATCCACTCTACAATATTGTTTTCCTCTTCACTACTTAAAACTGTTGTAGGACCAACTCTCGGTTTTTGAACTGCTGAGCTATTTTTTGTATAAGCTAGTGTTGACACTGGTATGTTATAGGCCTTTGCTGCTTTTCTTATCGACATCCCTTTACTCACAGCTGTAACAGCGTTTTGTAGTGTCTGAAGAGGATATTTTTTTTTTTTATTAATTCTTCTCTTTAGCAAGCGCTCTTTAGTAGCAACAAGAACATGCCTTTTTTTCTTAGTAGTCATATCACCATTTATAAAATTTTTGTTTGTCGAATTGTATTTTTCCTGACGTTTTGTTGTTGTTTGAGCACCTTTTACTTTCTTCGTGATTAAATATTGTTTACTCTTCAAATGAACAATTTTAATGAATATCCATGTTAAGCTCAAAAAGTTTTATAGGTTACCTTTTGGTTTGGTACATAATTTTATTATTTTACTTACTTTTTTGGACATATTACAGAACTTCATGATTCAATGTCAGCAACGGACAGTATGTGACAAACTTTACACTTGAAATACACTAATTATTTATACAAACATAAAAAAACGTAAGCAAACAATACTACTCCTACGCGTGTCCAATACACTGGTACATGCCGTCTGTGGAATTTAAGACAAGCCTATTTTCGTCCAATGAATATGGACATGACCTTGTAGAATGTACGTATCATCAGACAGCTTTAATTAAAAAAAAAACTGCATATAATAAACCTATTTCGATCTTATCATGCTTTTTAAGGACTAAAATTCATGCTAATCGATAAATGAAAGTTATAAGTTAAAAGGGTATCAAGATTTCATGTGGTAATTCATGAGTGTAAGCACGGCGCGGCGCCTGCCTTGAAATAGTACGTAACGTGAACATAGCTTTTCCATATCAAGTAATAAAATTTTTTTTTTGGTAAATAATATTTTCTTGTATTTGCAATTGATTCTGCTATTTATATCAGATATTCAATGAATAAAATTAATTTTTGTAAATCATTCCATCATCGGATTCTATTTAAAAATAAATTTTTTAAATGTCGTCCAATAAATTGGTACATATGTCTTAAAATACGACCCATTACCTTATTGATCACACTGACATGGACATATTGTTCTTTATCTAAATACTGTTCCAACGTTGCAAATCCTCGGTTATCAACAATATATCCATTTAGTCTCTTGTATAAAGAAGGAAATCCACTTGGGTACTCGTGATTACTGCTTAAGAGTATAGTTGTATCACTGATATTTACATATACATTACATTTATTTGGTTTTAGACTTAAAAAACAATCACGATTTAAATCACTATGACTATCCCCTACATTTGCCTTATTCTCTAAAATATCATCAAGTTTTTTTGTATCATGACTAGATTGTGACGTACTAAAAAGATTTTGTTCTGACACGGTATGCAAAGAAGCCACAACACCGAAATTTTTTTTTTGCTCAGATGTTTTTCTATGTTTTTAATGGTTTTTTGTGTATTTTTAATACTCTGTAGCATTTCATACTCATCATTCGACAGATTTCTCACTGGTGTCAATAAAACATTAATCTCTACTTGACAAGATTGAATAGCCTTCTGCTTAATTCGTTTTTGTTAACTATTCTTTGTAACATTCCTTATCTTAAATTTTTTTTTTATTGCACTACCACGTTTTAAGAACCTTAATTTAAACATTTTTTTTTGGGTAGATACGGGTTTTGCCTTCATTTTAGAGTCAACTTTTTTTTTTTTTTTTTTCATTTGCAATTGCCTTTTTTTACCTAAAAAGCGACTATATTGAAAATAAATATTTCTACGATCCCTGGTGTTCTTCCAGGTTCCCTCTGGAAACTGCTCAGTCTCATCAAGTTTTATATCAACAATTTCATTAGTCTCTTGTTCACGATTACAATTTTTTAATACTCTCGTTGTTTTCAAAGTAAATTGCCTTTCTCTTAACTTTTGGAGCAGTAAAGTTTATTTGCCCTGAATGTAACGAGTAGCTACTATTCTTTTCTTACCTTTCAAGCGCACATATTTTTCATGTTTCCAGAAGTTTTTAACATCCGAATTGAAATCTCTGGTCAATCTAAAGCGAGAAATTACCATTGCACTCCACAACGGTATGTAAGGAATTAAGTACTTCATTATGTATGCAATAAAGTTTTCAGAATAAAAAATATTCTGCTTTTGAAAATAAGAGTTACTGTTTAAAGCGTCTATTTGTACTTGATAAAAATAGGAATAGAATGGTGATGATTGCCTAGTATCTTCCAGATTCTGCATTTCGCCGTGAATTCGTTCTTTCAACATTTCATAGTTATCATGTTCGTTTTCTTGATCCTCTTCATCTACTTCCTCTTCAGCTTCAGCTGTTTCAAAAAATGTCAACGATTCATATATTGTTTTTTGGAGTTTTTTTGATAAAAAAATTGTAAAAACGTGCCTCAGATTAAATGTTGCTTCGTTTAACGAAGATGCATGTATTAGTTTGGTCATAGCACACGCTGTAACGCCTTTCATCTCGTCAATAACAACAGTTTCATCAATTTTTTTTAAAACCGTTTTTATAAAATGAGAAGAGCAAATATGCATAACTATCACAGGTGCTACTGATTTTTTTTTTATCAATTCTTCGTAAATTTGCTCTACATACGTCGATAGTTTCATACTATTAAAAGCTAATTAAACAGATTGCAATAGCGCGAGGCTGCAATCTGTTTCAACCTTTTCAACAACCGGTCTTCGAGTAGTTAATTTATTGAAACTCTGATTGAAACGAAATGCAAATACTAAAATATTTTCCACGCAGTGATTTGATAAGATGAATTCCATCACGGGCAAAGGCGAATAATCTGTACCTCCAAGTAAAACAAAAGCATAATTAAATATTTGTTTTTTTATCTCTGGTGGATTTTTGATTATTGAGCCTGTAGCATCAAAGTACAGGAACAATGGTCTATTTTTAGTTAATAACACGTATCTTAGTATTTTCTCAGCCATAAGCATAATATCAAAAGGCTTTTCACTGTAAATCTGAATGAATCCATTGAATTGACTTTTTTTCCACTCTTTTTCTTGTTTCTTAATCATTTTCCACATAAAAATTTTGAAATCTTTGTCCAAATCATCTCTTGTATTATTTTGACCTGATATTTTTTCTAGAATTGTTGAGTCCAAGACATTGTTCAAATTACCTTCTTTTAAAACATCATCCGTCACGTTTTTTAATAGTTTAAATTTTTGACTGTTGGGCTGTCACCGAGTAGCTCGGAAGCTATTTGTTTCCTTTTTTGCCCCTTCACTAACCGCCTACAGGTATCGTTTGAATTATGATTGTACTCTGATGACTGAAAAACCTGTACTTCTAAGTCACATAAAACATTAGCAGCTTCAACTTTAAATTTATACAATATACATGTCGAATTTAAACATTTTGCGTATGCTACAAATAAATTTTTTTTTTTTTTTTTTCATTATCATTTTTTACGAGAAAACATTTATGTCGTTTGAAACTTAAGACGCAGTAGGGGTACCGCTTCTCAAAATAATTATTAAAGTCGTCAGACCATTGAGCTCGTGAAGTTGAACTATTTTTCCAAAACTTTTGCCAAAAAGGCAGAGGCACAATAAAGCTATTATTTTAAAATACATAATTTGTTTCTTCTTTTACATGGAAGTTTTTAGTACTATTTGGATCACTTCCAGTTTCAAAATGAATATTCTTCAAATCAATCTCTCGTTTTTATAGTAGTTTAACTCAAAGGAATCGTCAATTTTTTGATCGCTACTCACCTCAGCATCATTGTTACTGTTGCCATCTAGCCAACAATCAAAGTTCTCGATGTTTGGAGCACATGATTTCAAATTATTTACAATTTTTATGGTCTGCGATTTTACTTGAATTGTATTTGTACTCCTACTGGCATGTGAATTGTCTATAGAAATTTCTTCTTCAACTAAATCATATTGAAAAATATTTAATTCTTTAAATGTGTTTAAAATCAGTGACTGAATATCTTTAAAATGTCGATTAAAATACTTGTTGTCTTTTTTAGCATGGGAAATAATTGTTCTTTCGCGCTGTGTCCCACGTAAAAAAGAAACAATTCTTCTCCAAGTCAGATTTGTGTAAGACGCGCTTTGAAGTTGTAGGAGATATACATCAATATCACTGTGAGGGCAACTGGCTACAATTGATGTTACGAATTCCGAGATGGATTTATATTTTGATTTTATATTAGTCATGTTTTTAACTCTTATAGAGCTGATATCATGTATACACTTTTAAAATGTTGGAAAAAAATTAGAATGATACGTGGTACCTTAAAGGTGGTAAAGAACAAGTGTGCATAATAAGGACATACGTGCGTTTGTAATTATTTTACCATAGGAGATATATTTGTACTGGTCTTTATGAACGAAACTATGTACAAAACTATTAAACACATTTTTACACTCGCTTTGATGTATAATCACTTGAAACACAACACTTATTTCATAATAAAGAATACAAGCAGGTTTTTTATCAATCGAAGTGTGGCTCTTATATATAGCGCAGAGTTGTATGGGAATAAACATTACAATTATCTTCATACACAGGTCTCTGATAAACTTGCAGTGATGGGAGAAATTCAAGAGCATCTAAACTATATTTCGTGCAATACTGCACAATGTCATCACACAAATTTGTGTAAATGTGATAGTTTGGTGTTCAACCTTATTTGTAAACTAGTGTTCTAACTACTTTGAATGCTTGATGATATTTGTACACTATTGACAATGTTACAAATCAAATATTACAATAAGAAAAAAAGTTTTGCCGCCTTCATTGATACTTGAGTTTTAGAGCATAATACAGAATTACGATAATCAGAGCAAAAAAGCTCTTGCTGTTACCTGTGCGAACCATTGTGAGGTGCTTCAATAACTTCAGCACTATTATTTACAATTAATTCACAATAAGTGTTCTCGCCAATAACTTTTAAGCACTATTGAGGTAAAACACAGATTTGTGTATGATCTGATGAGCTGTCGTATAAGAGACGTTACTTTTAAAAAATTGCGTGATCTGTTTCGTCATCATCTGATAAATCTCCGAAACTTTACCACTTATGATGCTCATGCTGAATCTCTAATAATTATATTCAAAATATCATTGCTGCTATAAATCCTACTATAAATCCGGGAATCGAAACAAAAGTACTTGTCTCATTGTGATGCGGTTCGAATATAAAATCATAACATCATGCATATCTATAATAATAGTTTACTTTGGAAATTATGAGAACAATTTTTTTATCATTTTCAATCATAGGCACTTTATTGCCTCCTACTGTGTAACAAAATTAATTGCCTAACATTGCGAAATTTTTTATTGTTTTTTCAGGAAAGTGACAATTACGAATAGCTTATTTGTGATTAAAACAGTGCTTTTTATCGTTCACTGTCGCGAGTGTACTAGGGTTGCAAAAGTGCTCGAGGTAGAAACACATTAGTTTTTGTACGAGATTGGAAAGGCTTTAATTTGCGAACCGAGAGCTTTACGGCACGAGCCGCAGGCGAGTTGCAAAAGTGCCCGAGGTAGGAAAAGACCTTTTTCTACTAAAAAATCTATTACTTAAGGTACTTAAAAATAAGGAAAATTTGTTTTCGATCTTAATACTTATTATTACATAAGATATGAAACTTTCAAGGTTTTGGGAGATATTGCAGCGACGTAATTTGTGCGTACTTTCGCCCTTCGATTACTTTGCGCCTACGGTCGGAAATGTGCTTTTCCTACTTCGGGCGTTTTTGAGAGGCTGGTGCGCTCTCAGTAGGAAAAATAGCATTCTCCACTCCTGTGCATCCGACCAGGGCGGTTCCTACAGTCCCTCGGGCGTTGCTTCGCAAGCGCCCTCGGGCCCAAGGACCGCCCTGGAGAGATGCACATTTGTGAAGAAAACTACCATTTCCTACCTCGGGCCTTTTTGAAACCTTGGTATACCCTCGGTAGGAAAAATATCATTCGGAACTCGATCGTAAGGGCTTCTTTACGAACCTCGTTACGTCCCTCGCCTACGGCTCGTGCCGTAAACCTTTCGGTTCGAAAATTGAAGCCTTTCCAACCTCGTACAAAAACTACTATTTTTCGACATTTTTTATAATTTTTGATTTTTCTTTTTAACATCCTTCATATTTTTGTATAATTTTAGGTTTTGTTACTGCATCTTAATAAAAATCATATTTCCTGACTAAAAAAGGACCTTTTGCTTTATTAATAGCATCAAAATGCCAAGCCTTCTTGATGCTAAGTCGTATGATAGAAAAAAATATCCTCTTGTGAAAACTTGGACGATCATAAATAGTTTTTCTAATTTCCTCATGCAAAAGGACCGTTCAAAATTGCTTAAGGCGTATGATTGGACGGTCTAAATAAAATAAGTCCGAAAATTTCTCTGCTTCATCTTCATACAGAAATTTTTTTTTTTATATTACAGTGCTGTACGTCCGACTCTGTCTACAGGCGCTACTCAGGTCACTTAGCACTTGGGATAGGGAAGAGAAGAGTGATGGGAAGGGGTAGGGGGTGACTAACAACCATTCCGCATTCGCCCAGGATGAGTCCTGTGAGGTGGGGAAAAATCCACCCAAAAAGGCCCGGTGTATTGCCTGAGTCCTTGACCAGGTGTCTACGTATGAACACCAGGACTATCTCCTGCACACCTCCCGCTATCGTTGTCCGTAACGTAAGAGAAACAGTTGACTTAACCCTGGGAAATAACCAGTGGAAGCGAACTTCTAGGCAAACAGCGAGACTCGAATCGAGTCCCACTCATGCCCGTACACTACTTAATTCCGGAGATCGACGAAACTGCAACATCTACATAGATGACCAGCACGTTGGTGCAGCGGAAAAGTTGCAATTTCGTCGATCTTCGAAATCAAGCAGTGTACCGGCACTTGGTGGTACTTGGTTCAAGTCTCGCTGTTTGCCTAGAGGTTTGCTTCTGCTGTTTGATTTTCGGGGGTTCGAATAACTGGATCTTTAGAGACTTGCTCTATTATAAGCCTCAGAGCGATTCGATCGCTCTTAGAGTCATATATACGTGGGTATAAATTTTATTTTTGAAGTCAATAGACATGTATGCCTATATGTATGACTCTGGGAGCGCTCGTATCGACCCGAAGCTCAAAATCGAACAAATTTATTGCACTGTTACACTTTGAGTTGTCGTCTTGCGATGGTCCATGGAAGGTCGCAAGATCGTCCCAAAAATTTTTGACGTGGACACGTTGCATTACTGACTACCTTATGGTACCTTGGGCCGCAAAATAAGTCCGGCGGCAATGGCGCGTATGTGAGGAAGACTACTAATTTTAGCATTCACACCACTTTAACCATTAAATCCTCATATTTCCTGAACGGTTATTATTAGCGGCTCGAAAATTGTTAGGCATGATTTTTATGTGTTCGCAATGTTTTTGAACAAAAGAAAAAATTTCACACGCATCGTTGATAACGTCATAGTACCCGTAAAAAATCTCTAAACCCAATCACACAAGTAATTTATAAGTCGATTTCCGGACTACGATAAGAGTCAAAAAAATCTTGTTTATTTTACCTGTACCATGCTGAAGCATTTTGCAAACCTCATTAGGGCTGAAATAACAATACAGCGAATCTTCTATAAACGTACGGATCACATAGCAATCTTTTCAGATTCAAAATAACAGATGCGTGGTGATAAAACTTTTGCATAAGCAGTACATATTTGTCGATACCATTTCACACCAAAACAGTCACTATATAAAGAAAGAACTAGCAATTACGCAGCCGTGAAGGTTTTCTGCACTAGGTTCGCGGTAGTGCTGTTGCACGCGAAAACAACTGAAATGCAGCAAAAAAGTGATGTTGTCACCTTGACGAGCGACGTATAATAGCGAACGATGGCGTATGATACCAGTTTGTGAATGATATACTTGTGTTAATTCATCTCATTGCAAAAATAGACCAGAGACTTCTGGCGAGATTATGCTGATTACGGCACACTTTTTATACGTCTGATAATAACTGCTCACAACAACACACTGGACACTGCACGTTTCAACTCATTTACATAAATATCTTTAAATGTGAAATTCGTGGTGATGATATTATTATATTCCTTAAGCGATTGGAAAACCACAAAAAAAAGTAAGCATGTGCATGTTGTGCCACGGATTTTGACTTGTACTAACTTGCCGGTGTTTTACATTGCACGTTGTAAACAAAGACAAGACGACTGATAACATGTGGCCGGCTATTGTAATCGCGGCACTACTACAGATATATAGATGACACTCAATAAAAAGACAGGCACACTAAACACAAAAAATGCAAATAATAAAGCACTTGTACAAGTGTTCTGGATTTAATAGCAGCAAACAAATCATTTATTATTTTTTTTGGTATACGCGTATATCCGTACCGGCGGAAAACTCGGAATTATCTATGCCTGGCGTGTTTTTCTTGGCTTAAACATAAATTGTATGCATAGGTGTATATTATACCAATACATTCCGATCATTTTTGGAGTCGCACAAGGCATTTAATAGAAGCAAACAAATCATTTATCATTTTTTTTTGGTACACGCGTATATCTGTACCGGCGGAAAACTTGGAGTTTTCCAAGCCTGGTGGGCTTTTCGCTGCTAGAAAATGAATTTAATTCATATGTGTGTTTTATAAAAATACGCTTCGGTCATTTTTGGGATCGCACAAGGCATGTAATAGCAGCAACCAAATCATTCATCATTTTTTTCGGTATACGCGTATATCTGTACCGGAGGAAAACTCGGAGAATTCCAAGCCTGGCAGGCTTTTCTTAGTTTAAAAATAAATTTTATTTATAGGTATTTATTATAACAATACATTCCAATCATTTGTAAGGTGGTACAAGGCATTTAATAGCAGCAAACTAAGCATTTTTTTTTTTTTTTGGTATGTGGGTATATCTGTACCGGCGGAAAACACGGAATTTTTCAAGGTTGGCGGGCTTTTCTTGGCTTAAAAATAAATTGTGTCCATAAGTGAATGTTATCAAAATACATTTTAATCATTTTGGGGTGGCACAAAGCATGTAATACCAGCATACAAATCATTTATCATTTTTTTTGGTACACGCGTATATCTGTACCGGCGGAAAACTCGGAATTATCCATGCCTGGCGTGTTTTTCTTGGCTTAAAAATAAATTTCATTCATAGTTGTATAATATAACAATACATTTCGATCATTTTTGGGGTGGAACAAGGCGTTTACAGCAGCAAACACATCATTATCATTATTTTCGGTATACGCGTGTATCTGTACCGGCGGAAAACTCGGAATTTTTCAAGCCTGGCGGGGTTTCCTTGGCTTAAAAATAAATGTTATTCTTAGGTGTTCATTATAACAATACATTTTAATCATTTTTAGGGTAGCACAAGACACTTAATAGCAGCCAAAAAATCAGTTTTTTTTTTTTTTCTGTATACGCGTATGTCTGTACTGGTGAAAAACTCGGAATTTTTCAAGCTTGGCGGGCTTTTTTGGCTTAAAAATAAATTGTATTCATAGGTGTAAATTATAACAATTCATTTTGATCGTTTTTGGGGTTGCAGAAGGCGTTTACAGCAGAAAACAAATGATTTATTTTTTTTTTCGGTATA
>JAPYYV010011093.1:0-10970 GCA_030522625.1 Copidosoma aretas | reverse complement strand
GGGGGGGGGGGGGGGGGGGGGGGGGGGGGGGGATATACAAGACTTTAATACATTTTATGTCCTTTCGGTTTGTTATGTTAGTAAGGGATAACCTGACGAAAATAGGGGGCATGGGGGTGTGGGGAATAGAGAAGGCGTGGTGGGTCAGACTTACTATAGAAAACTATTAAAAATTCGCATATTTTCACCTTATTTTTACCTCACGTAAATCATGTAAAAAACCTGTGGGGGTGCACGAAGAGGGGGCCATTACTTAGGATCCACACGAATTAAGTATATATTATAGAAAGATATATATGAGCGCGTCCACCAAGATCGGACCAACCTGTGCGCGCGACGCAATTTTCACCCCTGCACAATGTGTTCAACTCGCTCGTACGGTCTAAGAAAAAACTAAAAAAATAATTAAAAAATTCAAATCAATGGATTTTGACCTGATCTTTCCAATAGTCCTATTTGTGTAATCTTTAAATCGTTTTTTCGTGGAGAAAAATGTGTTCGAAGTTCATGAAGTGAAATTTGCCACAGTTTTAAAAAACAAAATATACACTGATCAAAAGAGCATCACTTGAACAACACCTCTACAAATTTTTAAAATTGAAGAGTGAAAAATGCGTGAATAACAAGAAAATAAAGACGTTGGTACATGGTCAGTTGCGTGGCGCATGCAGTTACCGCTCGCACCGCTGTGTGGCGCTTCGTATTTATCAGTGTGTCTACCGTTTGTACTATAACTATATAATTGTCTGTCAAGCCTGGCTGACCCAATACCAACGTGTATATGTGCTTGTCATTTTCGCATTTCTGGCTCTCTCATTCTGAAAATTTGTAAAGGTCTTGTCCAAATGCTGTTTTTTTGATTAGTGTAAATTTTATTTCTCAAAACCGTGGCGATTTTTAGAAAACCGTCATGAACTTCAAAGTCATTTTTCACACGATTTTTAAGCAAAAAATAATAGCACCATCATAAAGAGCAGGTCAAAACCTATTGATTTGCATTATTTAATTTTTTTTTTAGATTTGCCGCATTCCGTACGAGCCAGTTGAACACAGCATGCTCGGGAAAAACTGCGTCGCGCGCACGAAGTGGTCCGATCTCGGTGGCGCGCCCATACATACATAATAGAATCAAAATCTTGGTAGTAAGAGCTTCTTTTTTTTTACCGTCATGTTTTTTTACTGTACATTTTTTAATATAATTTTAATCTTAAAACAGATAGAAGGGAGAAATCCAAATAAAACCAAACTATTAATTCATGTGCATGAACTTATAATTAAGTTGTGTGTGCGTGTGAGAATTGTAGAATACGTTATAAGGTAATGGGAGGGAAGCTGAGGTGTAGACAAGAGGGAGGTGGAGAGAGAGCTATGGATAGCCGGGGGGGAGCTGCGGAAGAGTGAAGGGTAAGCGGGGTGGAGAAGGGGGGAGCTGACCCAAAAAAAATTGGGTTAAAAATCACGTAAAAATGAACGAATAAATACGTGATTTAAGAGGGTGGTAAGGGGAGCGGGGGTGAGTGGTAGGGGCTGGGAATAAAATTTGTCCAAACAACTATATAATAAAGGAAGACATATATATGACTTATCATATATAACGATAATCATGAAATCATCCCCCTCCCCCTCGCCACTCCTTAGAACCCCTAAGTCACGGGTGAAATCGATATACTTTTATGCGGTTTGTGTAATCGTTAATCGTTTGTGCCTTTCCCTTGACCTCCCCCCCTCCCCACCCTCAGCCACTCATCAAAAATTTGATCATTTTCTCCGTAATTTTACGAAAAAAACCTTTTTTTAATTTTTCAGTGGCCCCCATCCACCCCTACTCACACCACTCGCCACCTCCTTACCCCCTCAGTGCCTCCTTCCCCAAACGCTTAGATGATTTTTAGGATTAGTTGACTCCCTCCTCAAAAACTTAGAAATTTTTACTCGATGCCTATTTGCATAGCCAAATATGGTCGAAGTCACCCGAAAAACACTATATCGCCGAACTTGGCCGAAAACAGATAAATAATTCCGATTACAGACGAACCACTTCACAAAAGTCCTCTAACATCGTTAAACATGTCCGAAAACAACCTACTGCAGCTGCAGCCGCTTCTTTACAGCCCCTTGGTACTTTTTATTCTTCTTGCACCCCTTATATATTAAATAGACGTGACCATTAATGATGATGGTTATGAAAAACATAACGGCATACCTGTAAGCTCTAGCTTAGTACGAAAAAATATATAATACAATTTAGGTACCTACAACCAAATAATCAAATAGACTTTCACACTTTCACGCTTATAATGTGTATTGATAAATCATTTATTCACCAATCAACAGTATTTTTACTATATATGTATAGTGATAAGAATACAATCTTTTCCACCCATCTTATTCCCCCTCACACCCCTCAGCCCCCTCCCTCAACTAACAGGTGAAATCGTTACACTTTTACGTGTTTTGTATGATCGTTAATTTTTTGTGCTCTTCCTTAACCCCCTCAGCCACTCTATGCCCATCTAAAAAATTTGATCATTTTTTCCGTGACATTACGAAAGAATCATTTATTTAATTGTTTGGCGGCCCCCCCCCCCCCCTTTCCCCGATTCCTGCCCCCCCCCCCCCCCATCCTCTTACCACACCTAAGATATTCAGAAACTCTTTAGGATATGTCGACCCCCTTAAAAACTTGGAAAATTTCCAGGGTTTGTCGACTCCTGCCTCAAAAACGTATGATTTTTTACCATATGCCTATTTTCATAGCCGAATATGGCTAAAGTAACCAGAAAAACACTATATCGCCGAGCTCGGCCAATAACAGTCGAATAATTTCGATTGAGACGAACCATCTCACGAAAGCCCTCTAACATCGTCGAACATTGTTCAAAACAACCGATTGCAGACGGAGCCGCTACTCAACAGCAACTTAGCTCTTTTTTTTTTCCCGCACCACTTATGTTATAAATAGACGTGACCGTTAGTGATAATAGTTATGAAACGGGTAACGCAAGACCAGTACGTTCTAGCTCAATGCGAAAAAAAATATAGTACAATTCAAGTACCTACAACCAAATAACCAAATAATCTCCTATGCTTATAATGTTTATTGGGATACCATTTATTCACTAATTATTAGTATAAACAGAATATTTTGTTCGATTTTAGAATAAAGTACATTCGACAATAACTACCTATTACAGGAATGGGGCAGAGCAACCAATTCATGCAGATAGTGCAAAAAAAAGAGGCGTTCGCAAAGCATAAATGTGCTGAAATCTAGCAAACTATATCTAAACAATGATAAGCTAAGATCTCCTAATCAGATACCACGTCATTTTAAAACATAATATCATTAGCAATATAATTCTGTGTATTATACTTACTGTGATGGTGTATTATCCCTCCAATTATGATGTAAATAGACAAGATTGGCTGGATAGCATGTGCTTTTGACAGCGTAGAAATATAATCAGCCTTCATGACATCTGAGCTCTATATTTGTAAAAAAGAAAAAATTTGTTATGATACAGTTTACTACTACTACGGTAAAAATAACTAACTTGGCTCTTCTAAGGCAGGAAATAGAAACTTTAACGTCAGATATACTGCTGATGAAACACACACTAAATGACCCGTAAAATTCAGCTAAGTACGGAATCCAAATAAAACAAAACCAAAGTAACTAAGACGAAATACCATAATATGATTGCCGCTAAAACTGTTTATGATTAAATAATTTATTTAGTAATTAAGGATGTCAGCAGAGTAGTCTATTGTTTTTCGGGATAACATACATAGTATAATAATACCTTATCACCAGAATCGGACAGATCTACCGACTCATGTAAATGGTGGGAAGAAAACCAAGCACTTGCAAACCAAGTTAACGTTTTATTCCAGCAAACTATTACTAAAATGCACTTGGATAAGGAGTCCTAGTCACGAACAATGTTATTTTCATACAAAATATGAATAGCACTATTTTCCGTGTATTATATTTAATATATAGGTGTATTATACTTTTGATCATGATGTAAGCAGACAAGCATTGCTGAATAGCACATGCTCTTTACAACAGAGGGAACTAATTAGATTTAATAGCACGTAAGCTCTATATCTGCTAAAAAGAAAACATGGATTTTTATACAATGTCCTACTACTCCGTCCAAAAATAACTAACTTTGTTCTACTATAGGGGAATATAAAAAATGTGTTGAATAGTAATACTGCTAATAAAAAAGATAATAGATAGAGAAAAGGTGATCTTGACATTAATATTCAATTTGCCTAAATTAAAACTAACTCAAATAATTTTAGATAATCAAATTAACTCGAAAAAAAATAATATTTATTAATAAATAATTAATTCACAAATTTTAATTGATTTAAAAGAAAAGTAAAAATTGCAATATCTAACTATTTGTTAGAAATAATGATAAATATTTTATAAACATAATAAGCGAAAGGAAAATTTTTGTTAAAACCAAAGATATAAATATTTATGATGCTGCTAACAGACATACGTTCTTACAGCAGTGATACCACATAAAACAAAAATTTGCTAGTCAGTAAAACTGTTCACTGGACCCAAATAAATAACTTACAGCGATCTATAAAAGGTGGTGTAATTATAATTGGAATTAGGACAATTGGTAATTTAGTGTAGTTTCAACAAATATTTGGATATTTAGTGAATAAAGGAATTATCTGGCTTGAAGTTATAATAATGATCATCTAGTAGTACTGCTTAATTTTGAATGGGGTAGTATTGAATGTAAAAAAATAAAGTCAAGTAAATGAAAGTAAGTCAAAAATCAGATTATTCATAAATTAAATATTTTTGAAAGAATAATTCACAATTTTAATAACATAACTAACTAATACGAAATCGTATTTATGAAAAAATTATAAAAAAAGATTGTAATTCTAAAAATTTGTTAAATATCAGTTTTTTTTAACGTGTAAAAATTAGGTAAAGAATTATTTATGTATTTTAAAAATTAACTAATTATTTAAATAAAAGAAACATTTTATGTAAATAATCATTAATATTTAGAAAAGCTGCAACTAATAATAATTTTGTCAAAGTAACAGAAAAATTTAATTGGAAAAAGATGTTGGGAAAATAAAAAATTTTCAGTAAATTGGAATAAACTTTTAAAACTGTACGGGAAAGCCTGGTGTATGATTCGTCGAAGAAGCAATACAAAGAGCCATAAGCATTTTCTGTGTATTCTATTTAATATATAGGTATATTGTACTTTTGATCATGATGTAAACAGACAAATTTTGCTGGATAGCACCTGCTTTTAACAACAGAGAAAAATAATCAGATGTTAAGGCAAGTAAGCTACATATTTGCCCAACAGAAAACATGTATTTTATTGCAATGTTCTACTATTAGGTCCAAAAATAACCAACTCTGTTTTAATATAACAGAAAATAATAAATGTGACAAAAAGTAATACCACTAATAAAACAGACAATAGATAGGAGACACGTATACTTTAGCTGAATGATAAATTTAAATAAATTAAATCTCACTTACCTAAAATTAAATCATCGTATTAACTTGGACAAGTTTAATATTTACCATTATATAATTTTCCCACCAATTCAAATTAATTTAAAAGAAAAGCAATAGTATGAATCTCTAACTACTTCAACTAAATAACCTAACATACTTTAATCTAATAGTCGAACAGAAAATTAATAACTAAAGTCAAAACTATTTTCTATTTTTGTTGATTTAGTTATTGAAAGAGTGTGGTTGTTATAATTATTTCACAAGTAATTATAGAATCATGTGTTTGTAGTAAGTATGAAGAAAAGTGAAATTAGTATGTGAAAAAATGTTTCAAAAACTTAGGAACCAATGTATTAAGTTATACTTCTTGGGCAAACAATATATGTAGATACAGTTGATTCCTACGTCGATGTGGCTAAATATACCGTAAAGTGTCCGACGATGATCCCAGCTCTTACGTGCGTACTGAAATGAATCGATCTTTTAAGGGTGCCTAAGCGGAAGGAGTTCAGATGTCATAGGTAGTTTATTAACCTGGTCAAAACCCGCTGCTTTCAACGGTGCCCTTATTTACCTTCTTCAACCTGGAAAATAAGGAAAATATCTAATTTTGCAGATTATAAATAACGTATTTTGGAGCAACCTGAAAACATTTTTTATTTGTAACTGTAATCAATGAGTTAGACACTAAAACAGTTACTGTGTTATAGTAAAAATTTTTGGCTTTTAGATGGTACCTGGCCAAATATAGGTAAGGTATAGCCCCATTAATAACCTACAGCGATGTATCGAAGGTGGTGTAGTTATCGTTGGAATCAGTATATTTTGTAATTTAGTGTAGTTTCAAAAAATAGTTTAATATTGAATGTATTTAATGAATTAAGCAATTATCTTGAGTGAAATTATAATAATGAACATCCAGTAGTAATGCTTAATATTAAATCAGGTGGTAGTATTACATGTAAATCAATGTAAAGTAACAAAAAAATCACCTTATCCACCAATGAAAAAATTTTCAAAGAATAGGACGCAATGTTAGTAAATTAATTATTCAATGGAAAAATAGAAAATCGTATTTGTAAGCAGATGATAAAAAAAGTTTCTGATTGAAAAAATTTGTCAAAAAAAATTTGGAAAATAGTGTACAAATGTAGTTAATAGTTATTTATTTATTTAAAAATTATCAATATAATAAAATAAACGAAATATTTCTATATAAACACTAATAAATATTGAGAAAAGCTGCAACACATATCAATTTCTTTAAAGTTTCAAGAAACTTATTAAATTTATTGTTGGATAGTTTATTAATTTATGTTAAATGATATTTAAACAAATTTACAAAAAAAGAGTAAATTCATATGTAAATTAATTGCTGGTTACAAACCACAATATATAAGGAAGTGATATGTAGCTAACTCACAGAGGTAGCTCTGGGTTAAGTTGACACGGTACTTGGCTCGTATGCACGAGGTCGGAATTTCATGTCAGTTGGAAAAAAGTTTTGTTCAGAAATAAAAAATACACTTTCGCTAAAAAAATTTGAAGGGGGGAAAATTTGACATTTATAATAGACTAAACGAATTAGACATTAAGGAAGTCATTTATATATATTATATATTTTTTATATGTAGTGTTAATTATTCAGATATTTCATTTTTGATTGGTATAGAATAGAGAATTCTGTATAACTGTAAAGGAAAAGCAAGATATGAGTACAGTATAGAAGCACAAACTTGATTGTTCTAATTTTACTATTTGAGTAACAACAAAATTTAATGAGAAAAAGATGTATTGGAAAATAAAAAATTTTCTGGAAATTTGAATAAACTTTTAAAATGGTACGGGAAAACGTTCTGTATAATTCGTAGTAGAAAAAAATGGCTATAAGCAGTTGCAAAATTTATTTAAAAAAATGCATAGCAAAAAATATGCTTCTATTTCGAGTCTTAATTTTGATAAAAATATCCAGTCATTTTTAGAAAAAACGGTGTATCCGCTTCTATTACCCAAAGCCACGC
The DNA here is from genome assembly GCA_030522625.1 of Copidosoma aretas. Lineage (NCBI taxonomy): Eukaryota > Metazoa > Arthropoda > Insecta > Hymenoptera > Encyrtidae > Copidosoma > Copidosoma aretas. The sequence goes on along the minus strand of JAPYYV010011093.1, from coordinate 3,428 downwards.
GTAATTGTTTATACGAAAATGTTAGTTTCCTTCCTATTCCGTATAGACAATTGAACGTGGCTTTGGCTACGCTAATTATAGGAAAAAATTCGTTACGTTAACCCTATCTAAAATATTTAGGGAATAAAACAAGCCTTGTAAAATTAGAATCCAAAGAAAATTAAAAATTTGCTTGTAGATTAATTAAGCTTCTTTTATAAGTGACAATATCTTGACATGCATGATAAAAAATAAAATAATAAAAATTGTATTGACTACAAAAATACCCTTGCATCATAGAAAAATGATCTTTATGTTATTAGATATGCACAACTTACTTTATAAATAATTCTAGAATATAGCTATATCTGACTGTGGAACCTCCTTAACAGGCGACTTAAACATAGACTGGAATAGTCCCGCAGCCCGTACCATCTTAATCCCACTATTAACAATTACCGAAACTTCTTTTTACTGGGGGGCCTTCGGGTTCAGAGCAAAACAAAGAAAATTTCAAGGTCGTGCTAGAAGGCTGACTTTTCGTGAGATGATTGATGAACGTGGTAAAGTATTTTTTGATAAATTGTTTCTTAGTAACATAATTCTTATAGTATTTCAATTTTTAAAGTATATTAATTAAATTCTGCATTTACAAGTTGTTTTACAATAAAAAATGAAACTACTTGAAACAAACAGACGAATTTAGTTTGATTTATCAATATTTTAAGGTTTTCACTAGTAATTGTCGATACATATTTCGTAATTACTTACAGTATCAACAATCATGATGCTTTATAGAAAGTAACTTTCAAAATTGATAAATTCTATAATGTAAATAACAATACATGAACTTTAAACCTATAAATAAAAACAAATGGGAGCAGTCGTAGCTCAGTTAGCTAAGGTGCAAATTTTGGTCAGTTGTAGTAGGGCTGTTTAAGTGGGGCGCGGGTTCGAATCCCGGTCGGGTCAACTCGGAAATTTTTTTGGAGCAGTTTTCCGGATGGGATTTGTGCCCAAGTCTCACGTCTAGTTTTGTATGACAGGGCGACCAAGAGGTAAGCTCCATGGGCGCTCTGAGTAGATGCAGAACTGGTTATGGTAAGATAAGGTGCATGGATGAAAAAGAGGGTTCTGCACCACAGGGCGATCCGGGGGTGGGCTTCGTGGGCGCTCTGGGTAGGCGCGGGACTACTGCGGGTGTATGGGTGGAAGGAGAGGGTATAGTAGTTGGGGAAGTTGGGGCAAGGGGTTATGGGTTATGATGGGCATACGATAAGAGGTTACAAATGAGGTTAGGATTAACATCATCCCCACCACGTTCCTTATTACCAACCAAAAAGATCCCGCATATTTAAGAAGATGCAGTGGCAGTTTTAGATTCTTGTAAGATATCGTATAGAAATTCTGTATTTTTAATTGGTATCTTTGCTAATACTTTGGATCACGATATTAAAAATGTTATTTTACATGAAAGTTTATCTAATCAAGCTCATTTTATGGTTCGACAAAGAAAAGCAGAACTTTTTAAAAATATATTTGATTCAAATTTGAAAGCAGCTGTTATCGATTAGGATGACGACAAAATCATACCAGATGCTTGGACTTCTGAAAAAGTTGATCTATCACCTATTCTTGTTAGCGAAGTTAAATTAGGAAAAATTTTAAATATACTGGCACTTCCTGATGAAAAAGGTATTACGCAAGGTAATGACATTTTCGAGACTTTGGATGATTGGGGTCTAAAAGATAAAGTGAAAGCTTTATGTTTCGATACAATAAAATCAAATTTGGAAAATGTAAATGGTGCTGTGACTATTCTTGAGTACTCTCTTGATACAACTTTATTGTATTTACCTTGTCTCCACATTCATGAACTCGCTTTGGCATTTGTCTTTGAACTCAAATTTCCTGGAACTAAAGGACCAGATAATTCATTATTTAAGATATTTAGTGATCAGTGGCTTAAATTAAAGATCTACATTCATCGTTATTTCTGCGAAAAGAGGAAATGATAAGTTTTTCAAAAAGATATTCGAAATAACAGCAACCTCGTGTTGACTACAAGTAGCTACTTAAATTATGCTCAGTTTTTTTAGGAGCATCTCGAGAATATTCTTAAGTTATGTAAACCTAGAGCATATCATCATGTCAGATGGATGTTTAAAGCGATCTCATCGATAAAAAAATTTTAAATTTTAATTTTGTAAATTCTTTCAAATCAGTGCTGTTGAATTAGAAAAACTCTTCGATCCTTGTTTATTCATTGTTTTTGTGCATGCGGAATCATAGTTTTTGGCTCCAAACGCTGTGCAAGCTCCAAATAACGACTTAAAGTTTATTAAAAAGCTTTATAATTATGCTAACGTCGATTCTTTGGTATCCAATACTGCCTTAGAAGATATCAAAAGTCATTTATGGTACTTGTCTCCCAAGGCAAGTGCTATTTTATTGTTTGATGATGATTTATCTCTTATAGTCAAGAGTCAGATGGTATTATTGTTAAAAAAAACGGGGATTGCGATCATTTAGGTCAAAAGAATTAATATTAATAACAATGATTCAGATTTACAGAATTTCGAAAATGTAAAATTAGATCATTTCATAAATTGCTAATTACTATTGTTTTTTGACAGATTTGATAATAACAAAAACTTTCCATACACATATTGTAAGCCTTGGTTTACTAATGATGATTACTTGAACGGTTAAGAGATTCGAAAAAATTAACGTGTCGTAAATGATGCAGCTAAAAAAGCTGTAGAACTTCCTCAAGAATATATAAACAGGACTAAAGATAGAGATAAAAAATTATTTTAAGTACGGAGTGTAAGTTGAGAACAGATTTTGAAGATTGAAGTAAACAAACAATGGTACAAGAATTGAAAAAATTTGAAAAAAATGATATTTGAAACAACATTAAAAATGTTCTGCAGAATTTTGAATAAAAATTTTATTGTTTTGCATTCATATGGTTCATTTGATTACATTTATTTCCTTTACTTCATATGCACATAAGTGGCGAACGCTGTTTTTCCTACCGGGGGCGGGGGTGTACCAGGTTGCAAAAGTGCCCGAGGTAGAAAAAAATATATATCTTCATATATAATATAGTTGTATGAACAAAAGTTGGTCCCAGACCCCCTTCCCGCTCCCCCCTGCTACCTCCCAGCTCTCCCTGGCTCTCCACAGCTGCTACTCAAATCGCGTAGTAATTCGTTCATTTTTGCGTGAATTTTATCCCAATTTTTTTTTTAGCTCCCCCCGCTTCCCCTGCTTTCTCTCAGTACCCTCCCGCTTTCTACAGCTCCGCCTCCACCTCCCCCTGCCCACCCCCTAAACTCCCCCCCATCACCTCATAACCTTTTCCACAATGCCCACACACACACAACGCAATTATAAGTTCAAGCATATGAATTAATAATCTCGTTTTATTTTGATTGCTCCCT
>JAPYYV010011092.1:0-10972 GCA_030522625.1 Copidosoma aretas | reverse complement strand
AGTAACACGGTACGGCCCCTGTTTAGCTAAAATATGAGATACATGTCCTGGCGTTTGGAAAAATTGGCCTTTTTTCGCGAGATACATCGATATGCGGAAAAACGTAGTACCACTTTCAATGCTAGTAACAAAGTAGTAATGAATGTTAAATAATCTTAAATGTGCATGAATGGAAACTAAAGTGAAACCGAATTGATATAAAAATAGTTTGTCGAATTCCATGCACTTGATCAAAAGTTATGGTGGTGTTAATAAAAATGATGAATTTTCCGTATTTATCTACAAAATCTCATTTTCAGCAATGTTTGATGCTCTTCTTATAACCGCTGTAACTTTATTTTAGAGGCACAAAATTAAATAAATTTTTTTTTTTTTGGTAGGGCTTAACTCCAGTTTTTGTTTGAAATGAAACACTCCAGCTGCACATAAAGTTTATCCAAACACTGCACCGAAAGTAGAAGTTTTTTTTAAATCGACTAAATTTCACTAATATGAATCGTGTAACTTTTGACGGAAAAACTCTGTTGTGAATTCACTGTAGATATTTGTTACCAATGTTATTTCCAACGGAAATCATAAAAAAAAAATTTTATTCGACCAACTTTTTTCCACTTAAATTTGAAGCTGATCTTAGCCAGGTACGGCAGAATCACTCATGCATGATTTACAAGGTAAATTTTGAGTAAATCCAATGATTGAACTTTAGACATAGCAACATATAGTTGACCATGATTAAAAGAATCTCTTTGTTGATAAATAACTATTTTATTAAACATTTGATTTTAAAATTGGCAAATAATCATTAAAAAAGCAAAATAAACAGGGAATTGCCTTATTTGAACGAAAAGGGTACTTAATTTTACTATAAGTATGATAAAATGCGATTTATGTGGCAAGTTTGTGAAGCAGACAAAGCCTCAATGACCGTGCTAACATTTACTTATAATTTAGATGCACGAATTTTAACATCGAGAAAAAACATCAGTGAGTTACCTCAGTTAGCCTGTATAATACTACCCGCGTAAAAGTAGTATATTAAACTTTTAGTGGCAAACGTTGGCACACGTTTGTCAATAATACCCCGCGTCAAAATGACTTACGTTTGCGAAACTTGGCAGAACTCTTAGTTTGCAAAAGTTTGCCAATAAAATTGACACTAAGAATTTGCCAAACTTGCGTTTTTACGTTTGGTAAAGTTGGGCCAACATTTGCATACGTTACTACGTTTGCCCACGTTTCCCAACGTTTGGCTAAGTTTGTAAAATTATAAATACAAAGCTGTTTAAAGTAAGTGTTTACCTTTTTCTTTTCATTGCTACTTGCACGCTATTTAAAATACTTAAAAATCAGAAATTATTACTTTAATATTTCAAAGAAAAATGAAATGAAAATCGAAAGCAAAGTAGTATCAGTCCAAAAGAAGCAAAAGAACAGTTAAATAAATGCTGCTTAATACTTACTTTAATTTTGTGGTTTATAAGTAAAAAATTTGCACGTAAATGGTAAAATGATTTTGAAATAAGAACTTTAACTTGTTTCAGTTGATTATTATTATTCAATAAAGTTTTTTTTGTATGAAAAATAGTATACCTTGATGTATATCATTTTTCATACTAAACAAAAAAATATACTACAGCTAAACACAATTTTATCAACATATTTCTACTGTTACAAAGTTGGGCAAACATGGGAAAACGTGGGAAAATGTTTGCCCAACTCTGCCAAACGTGAAAACTCAAGTGCGGCAAATTGTTAGTGGCAATCATTGCCCAACTTGAGCCAACCAAAAGTTTTGCCAAGTTCAGAAAACGAGAGCCACTTTTATGCGGGACTATCATACATGCAACACTAACGTTTTCACATTTGGTTAAGTTTGAACTTTTGACAGTAAATCATTGTACAACAACAAATCTTAATAAGTAATAGTTAAAAATGAGATTATTTTGTATGATATGTTGATCGTATAAATGGACTTATCGATTTAATATTTTATATAGTGAATATAAAATACAATTTTTATGATTGACGCCATTATTTAGTTGTACAAGGATTACCGCACGTACAGTGACATGCTTGATTAAACGTGTAAACGTAAGTGTGGCATATAAGTATCATTTCATCACGCCAAACTTGGGCCATCGTTTGCCACTAAAAATTTGGCGCAAGTTGGCTACACTCATGCTACTTTTAAGCGGGTAACTAACAATATTAAAATTAAGAAATATATTTAAATCAATGCAAGTAAATTTCATAATATTTCTTTGGTTTCCACAGAAAATAATATATAATAAACCTGATGTTAAAATTATTCCACTTTACAGAAAATGAACAAACCCTTGACCTTAATGGTAACCAAAAAAACTAATCTTTTTACCAGAATTCATCAGGCTTATGCTCAAAAATAGTTAATATCAAAGAAATGGAAATTAATTTGTTGATAGCTAGTTATTGTATTATTATTAAATGAATAAATACAGCTGGATACATGCAAGTAATTGCAACACAATCTCACGGTTTTGAATGTCCATGATAAGGAAACCAATAAAAAATATTTTATTACATGATACTTGCAATCTACGATTAAACAAATTATGTTAAGTGTCAGCTTTAGTTATTTATCACTAGGAAGAGTTACTCAAAATCATTTACCTTGTATCCTAAGAATTTTAAACCCTACGTATAAAAGATGATTTATTACTAATAAACTTACATGATAATAAATACAATTAAAAGTGTTCAAAGACTTGAGCGATTGATAAGTTGGCAGGACTCGCGCGAACTTTCTTACTTTTCTAATTCATTTATTGAAGCAGATAAACTTTTTTTATATGACAGTATACTTATATTTTTGAAAAGATGTGACATCATCATGAAAACTGAATTTAAACAAATGTTAAAGTTGAGAAAAGTTTAATGGTGCTTTTAAACTCAAAATATTTACCAGTCTTTATCGTCATGATTCTATTCGACTAATTCATGAATTAAATAATCTTTTTGTCTGAGATACTGGATGTATAATTTGAAAAAATCGATGTTGAGAAGGTCAAGTTTTGGATGATTAAGTAAATATAAAATATTAAGCATAAGCGCTCACCTTAATTCTAAGAACGTTGCAATTGGGTCTCTGGCTCGTTTATGAATAAATAAATTTAAAAAACGCGTGTGGGTCTCGGGACCCGCAGTAGGAGAAAAGCTGCTTACTGTGTTATTAGCAATCGCGTGCACGTAGACACGTGTACTGTACTCGCTACTGCATGATATTAGTAATAAAAGAACGGACTGTGTCATGTAAGATACAAAGAAGAAGGGAAAACTCCGAAGATAGTTGGAATACGTACATAGTAAGATGAGAGCAAGAGTTTTTCAGTGAAAAAAAAGGGGTTATAAATCATTAATGTATTAACATGTATCCGTATTATATCACCAGACCCAAGAACAACTAAAGAAACTTCTTTTTCAATGATTTTAGAACATGTACAACAGTTTTATAAATATACAACAATGTTCATGCAATATTTAGTCCTTATAACATAAATATATATGGCAATTATTTCAAGTCAAAGTTATTTTTATACTTGAATTTCTATATTTTCAATTATTTGTTAGGCTATGTTTTAACAAGAAAACGAAAAAATTACTCTACATATTTGTAAAAATTTGTAAACATGCTATAATTTTTCCGAAAATGTTCCCCTGGATTCTATAAAAAAACATAAAAAGCACTGAAAATTATGTTTGTTTTTTTTCATATCATAACACCTCTCTATTTGTGCACTGTGATATTCTTTTACCCTTTCAAAAACCCATAAAAATTTTTATTTTTGGTCCATCTTGCTTCCTTCCCAAGGTACATCGAATTATTTAATATTTTGAAGTTGTGTGTACGCATGATCATAGAAATTCATTTGTGCATTTTTGTAATTAGTTGCTGAGCATGATATAATTTTATCTAAAACTTTCTTCTTTTTATTTGATGAAGATACATTCAAAGCACTGAAATTTGAGGTTATGTATTCGCATAGCCTCACACTTATTTTTGCGCCGTGATGTTTTTTTACCCTTTATGAACCCGTGAAAATTATTATTTTCTGTCTATCTTGCTTCCTTTTTTTAGATATGACGTATTTCTTAATATTTGGAGGTTAACTCATATCATCAAAATCCTTTTAATAATTATTCGCAGTCTGCATCGATATGCCGTACATGCAAGCTTTTTTTGGTAATTACATGTTTTATCAAAATAAAAATACTAACAATTTAACGTGTGTATTATATACGTACACACATCCGCGCACACTTACACAGTACACACACGAGCATGCACACTTACACACAAAAACATATGAAAATAGACGTGCAGTGTGCACACGCATATGTATGTATACATGGATGTGTGTGTGGTGTGCACACTTTATCCACAGTCCACACTGTAATATGCATATGCAATGCTAAACAGTGGATATATACATGTATGTAGCGGAACATGAAGGCAAACAGTGAGATTTGAGCGTCATCGAGTGCAGTACATATATATATATATATATATAGGCTTGTACGGGGGAGTTTTCCGGGAAAAGAGAGACCACGCGACCATGCCGAAAAATTGTGTCAGTTTTTAGAAAGTCACTCCCCAAGCCGAGATTCCAAATGTGCCATAAAAAGCTCCGCTTTATAAATACATAAATAGTATATAAACTACACTTGTGTTGTATTTTAATCATTAGATGCAGTCCGATAATAACATTTATTAACAAACAGCCTGCTTCTAATAGTAATGTAATTAAACTAAATTATTCATTATCATTATAGCCATTGAAGCTTTATCTCAAATTAAGCTCCATCTATAGAGTCGGTTATAACAGACTCATGCACTGTATATATGTAATTAATGCTAGTACATTATAGTTAAAGATTAAAATTAGACTTTTAAATTTAAATTAGTTTTGAATTTTAAATTTAGCGCTTATTTAAAGATTTACCAATGAGGTCTAACATCGCCAGCCAATAGAATCGCGTTTTAAAAAGCCACGCAATTTTTTTAGTATAGGATTACCAATGAGGTCCAACATCGACAACCAATCAAATCGCTTTTTTAAAAGCGGCGCATTTTTTTTTTAATATAGGATAGTAATTGTTCCCGTAGAGTCCGTCCGATCACCTTTGATCAAGCGCTTATATGTTCGAGAGCCATCTCTTGGCCGACAGCAGACCAACTACTGTACTGCTTACCTCTGACCAGCTATGCATTTTTTACATCTATGAATGCTATACTTTATGGTAGCCCACACTGCAAAAGAAGCTTTCCAAAAAGGCCCAAAACAAGCGATTTTTATTAGTTTTTATTATAAAATTAATTGTTAGGTATATTTATGAGATAAAGAATGAAAAATACGGGAGGCAAGTTGTTTAAATAAATAGACCGAACATGTAGACAAACACCACTACGGACCACTAGGGACTGACTCCCACGCCAAATACAGCAGAGTGCATGTAGGCCCATACACATATAAATAGCGGCATTCAACTTAAACTGTCCACTAAAAAAAATTTTTGGTTTAAAAGAAGGGTAATCGATAGTACTTGATGAGACTAGAACCTCCAAAATAAAAGCCTCCTGGAGCCCCTGACTAGCGTTTGTGGCGGTTTGAAAGTTAAAACTTTTGTTTGAGGCTTAAACTTGCGAATTCTTCAGCTTAAATATGCAAAAGTTTAAAAAGAAAAAAAATACATGATTTTATGTTTTTTTTAAGCTTCATGTTTAAAATTATTCTAAAATTTTTGAAAGATAGTGTAAGACTTTATTTTAAAGTTAGAAAATTAGAATAAATTTCTTGGTTAGATTACTCCGTTTTTTTGTAAATGTCTTTATTTCATTTTTTTTTGTTCAACTTTTACATCTACTTTTATAGTAATTTTGGTTTAGAATTTGCATAACGTACGTTTCTAGTATTAAAGTATTTTTCTCTTACGCATTTGAAATTTTTTCTTGCAAAAAAGATGATTTTAAATTTATTTACAAGTGCTGACTCAAAATCTTCGATTAAAATTGAGATATTTAATGTCGCGAACGATAATTCAAAATTTAGCAAATTTAGCTACTAAACAGTTTTTTTTGCATGCAGCGTACTAGTAGAGATTATGTGTCTATATACAATATATTATGCGCTTTTACGGGGCCTTTACATAAATTTGCCGCATCGCCATGACAAACAGAAAAGTGACGTCAGAGGCAGTCAATCAACGGTTTCCAGTAGTGAGCTGAAAAATAAAGGAACGAACGAAGAACGGAGCTTAAAGGATGCTAGTGAGGAATAAGTGAGAAGTAGGGAGTTAAATAAGGATAAACTCAAGGTTTTTTTTAGACTAAAGTCATAAAGCGCTATTGAAAATGGGGAAGTAGAGAGCAGGAGCAAAAATGATAAGGCTAGCATAGGTCAGAATATCCTAATCAGAACGTATGTTACATACCTGACGTTTTTATAGAAATAGATATACCTATCAGCGTTATACTTGTGCTTACACCATATGGTAGTCCAGAGTAAACAAACCTATTTGCTGGCTACTTGAGAACAACTAGCGATTTAGTGGTGTCTATTTGCAACATAAGCTATGCATTATTTGATACACAACTTAAAACAAAGGAAAATTATTTATTACGATTAATTAAAGTAATGTGGGGCTATGCTATTATTCTCATGAGATAGTATAAATCTTTTGCTTCGTTGTAAACAATATGCAAAGTATATCTCGTACGAGTATAATTCGTACGCTCAAAATAAAGTAGAGCAGAGTTAATTTTCAATGCTGTTGTGACATTTAAATACACACCAAACTGAACGTAATGCTTACTTCTGCTACTGTCACGCTAAATAAGGTTACTTTACTGAACTTTGTTTTGAGCGAACCAGTTATGTGCGCACGAAATTTACTTTAAAAATATTCCTAACAAAGCAGAATATATACAATATCATTCACCAATAATAGCGTGTCACCTCTTCTCTTCAATTCATCGTAATAAATGATTTTCCTTAGTTATACAATGTGGGTATCAAGAAATGCTACGCTTACGTTGGAAATGGACACCATTGGAGCAATAGTTGTTCTCATGAGCACAGCGAATAGTGGAGTGAATAGGAAACTTTAGGTTGTAAGCCTCTTGCTAATATTTTACGAAATTTTTCGGGGCACGAATTGATTGCTTAGAAAAATGAACAGATATAATATGATCAATTACATTACATAGTGAGCGAGCAAAGCATGCAAGGAAGTTATTGTTGTGGTACTGTATTAGTCCGATGTTTACACTATGCCGTATCACGTTGCGTTTAGATATTCATACAATCATTTTCTACGATAATAATATAATTTTACTTCTCTATTATCCTTCAGACTGTTTTAACCTTCCTCTTTACTCTTAACAACATTTCCAAATAAAATACTAAGAAACAACCTTGCTATGAACTGTATTTCTACCCAGTTGCTGAGCGTAAGATAACTATCAGCTGATAAGAACCTGACGATTTGGCATGATATCACCTGATATTCACATAGTTATCGTTAAGTTAATCTCATGCCAAGTCGTCAGGTGATTCTCAGCTGAATATCATCTAACGCTTAGTAACCAGATAGCTATATAGCTTCAAGCGAGGTTGTGCTTTAGTCTATGGGTAAATAATTTTGGAATGTAGTGGGAAGTTAAAAGAAAGGTTGTAGGCGTCTTCTCTACAATAAAACATTGTAAGAAAGCAATTATAATTACAGAATAAATGTTTCAATATTTCAACGCAACGATGTGTGGCTAGCCTTAAAAGGTATAAAGTACTACTGCTGCATAGTATATACAGAGAACTAATACAGTACCTCAGTAATGGTTACATCGTAAACTTCGCTTATTCCTTACATATTCCTCGCTTGTATGCTGATAGCTGTGTTTTTTGTACGTTCCTTTATTTCTTAAGTTACTACTAGGAACCCTTGGTAATCTGCCCCTGACGTCAATTTTCTCCTCGTCATGGCGATGCGGCTAATTCATGTAATGTCATCGTAAAAGCACATAATATATTGTATGTGTACATACAATCTCCACTTTTACGCAACAACCCCCACCCCCTTCTCATCCATACACAAGCACACTGTACATACACTTTTACACATTACACACAGTCTATACTCACATTTGAGATACAAACCACACATGCACTACACGCACATTCACTATAATCATATCACACATGCACTACACATACACACTGACTCCTCACAAACAGACACTCACACACACTTACGTAACCCATACACACAACAGATGCTCATTACATAATATTGTGCACAGACTTTAACAAGTTAACATATATATATATATATATATATATATATATATACATGCATGTCGCACTACCTTTGAAGTCCTCATGGTATACTGCTCCTCTGAGAGACAGAATTTCGAGTAAATGATTATTTACAATTAAGCGACCACTGGGAGTTTTATCCACGCATTAAATACTACCGGAGTCCAAAGTTTTAAAGAGTTTGACCGAGGGCTATTTTTTGTAATATTCTAGCCAGGTCCTTTCATTTATTTTTTGCTAATAAACTATACAGTTATTAAAAATTTTTTTAGCTACAGTTTTTTCTTAGAATGAGACACTGCAAATATAAAAACTTTTTTTAGAATTAAATTCCTTTAATTTTGAATTATGGTCCACCATATTGAATAAATCCACCATCTAAAAAATCTAGAATACCTAAATTTGGTACCTAAAGATATTCAGTCACCACTCCTGAGTAAATTCAAAATTATCTTTTTTGTAAAAACAACTTTAAATGCGTTAGAGAAAAATGCTTTAATACGATTAGTTTTACTTCTAGCGCCATCTTGGGCTGATACTTTTATCTTGCTCATTCTTAACCAAGATTCCTATAAAAGTCGATGTAAAAAGCTAATTAAATCAAAAATAAATTTTAAAAAAAGGGTCTAACCTAACCAAAAAAATTATTCAAACTTTCTTACCTTAAAATTAAGACTTTAACTAAATCTAGAATAAATTTTTTTTTTTTAAACGACTCAGTGTAAAATAATACACTAAGCCATGATCTTTTATTTTACTCTGTGTTTTAGTCAGGTAAAAAATTCGCTATCTTAGTCCTTAAACGAAAATTTGAATTTTCGAACCGTCACTGAAGCTTCTCACGTGACTCTCGGAGGCTTAAATTTGAGTGAGCTCTAGTGTCACTAAAAACTATCTATTATCATACTGTATGCTTTGACGTAGATTGCCTCATATAGATATATATTAAAAAATATGTAAGGTTTAAGGCCATTCTAATGTAGAAATAATAAAGCACCTCTGACTTTGGTTCAACACTCCTTCCTGATTTTCTTATTTCCAGCAAATAAAAAAGTAAGGCAATCGAATTCCAACTTAAATGTTTCAATCAATTAATTCAAAAAGTCAAATAACATTATGAGTAATTTGAATCTTCAATGGTGATTAAGGAGCTTTCTTGAACATCCAGGCAAATCAGTAATTTTTAAGTCTTGAAACAGATAACAAATGATTAAGCATACATTTAGTAGTCATAAGAATCCTATAGTTTCAATTATTAATAATTCGTTTAGCCTATTTTTTATGCAACGCAAATGAGAGAGGTTTAGGCAAAATTGCGGCTATTTGATGTTTAGAGGGTATTTATTTGATTTTAGCTCTTTATAAGGCGACACATTCTTCAACGTAGTGAGATTTCATTTCTAGTATGTCTTAACTTGCTTTCTCCTCCTGTTTTGGCACGGGCTTCAGCGGCTTTATTGTTGCACCAGGGACTCATAGGATAAAATTCTTTATTTAACGCCGGAGTCAAGGAATTTTTGATCGACACAAGCTCCTGACAAGCCTCACTCATAGCTAGGTATTCAACCTGACAGGTTGACAAAGGGACATACTTTTGCCTGTATGTTCTCCATGCTACTGGGTCTCCGTAGAGTTCAATGATGTCCTCTGCTGTAGTAAAGGAGTCTTTACAGTAAGCAAAGCATGCATCTGAAGATGCCTCCAGAGTGATTTCTTTTGCCTTGAAAATTACATTTTTACTCTTGGTTCCTTAAATATATCTAAACTATCTTTCTACCATTTTCAATTGCTTAATCGTTAAGCTGATTTAGTGTCTGCTCATCACGTTTACGGTGATATGTCTAGTCCTTTTGTGTTAGCTAAGTAGAACAACCTTTCTATTACCTCTCTGTACAGAGTGTTGTCTACTGTATCGTTATTTATCAATGTCAGCATATCCTCTGTTTCCGTCTTTTCCTTACTTTGTCTGCTTAGCATTTGGTTTATCACTATAGGCGTTCGTTTAGGGTGCGCTTCATTGAAACCAAATATTTCTAAAATTTTAGTAGTACAGTTTTCTTGCATCAATTTGACAATTTTTTCTATTCTGTTTCTTTTCACGTTAATGCCTAGAAAACTCCTTACTTCGCCTAGATCTGTCACCTTAATTTTCTTCTGTAGCTTTCGTTTGACATCTACGGGTTTTTTAATACGATTACTTGCCAATAACATATTATTCACATGTAACAGAAGAATGAGGATATTGCTGTCAAATTTCAGGTAAATCAAGAAAGTTTATTTTGATAATGCTCTAATCCTATTTTAGTGGTCACTTGCGTAAATTTTTCATACCAGCGTTCTGGACTAATATAGATACCATACAATGATTTTCCTAATTTACATACTTCATTTCCTTTGATTATTTCTATTTAGTCTAATCCTTCTGAAACTTTCATGTAGATTTCTTTAAAATACGACAAATATTTATATTAGTCTTACAGTCAAATTAATGAACAAACATAGATACTATTCTTTTAATTAGACGGATGTGTGTGTGTAATTTTTAAAATTACACCCACACATGTATACGCGTTACTCCATACCAAGCAAGTTCAAACGCTTGTTGAAATTCGTGCTTGGCGGCT
>JAPYYV010011091.1:0-16923 GCA_030522625.1 Copidosoma aretas | reverse complement strand
TGTGTTTTTTTTTTTTTTTCTTTTTTTTTTTTTTTTTTTTGTTTGCGTTGTTTCTGCCAAGCTTGTGTGGGAGCGGGTCGTTCGAACGGGTATATATAGCGTATGTTGCGAGAGAGAGAGCGATTTTGTCGTTTTTTGAAGCTCGCTTTTCGAAAAAGGGAGGGGATGCATCATGGGAGAGCTCTGCTTGCTGTGCAGTGTGCTGGATCGATAATTATTTTTGCTGGGGTCTTCCTTTGTGTTCTGTGTCCCGAGTTTTTTTTCTCTTTTTCGGTGTTACCTGTAATACGTAACAAAGTGTGACGAGTTGAAAATTTCGCTCCGTTTGTTTATTTTTTGTTTTGTAATTTGCCCGGTAAAAAGGGAAAAAAGTGCTCCGAAACCCGCATACTTTCCTATTTTTTTGATGCAGCGCAATTACGTGTGTGCGATGGATACGGGAAGCAGTGTCGGAGTGGATCGGATTTTTTGAAATTTATTTTTGAGACAGATTTGATTTTTCTCGTAGAACGATTGCGTGGATTTTTCTTGATAAAACAGCAGAAGTTCGCGATTAGTTTTTTTTAACGATAATGTAGGAGAAACCATAATTTAATTGCCTAGCAGCTAAATCTACCGTAACAGTATTCGGTATTGATTTTTTTGGGTATACTTCCTGTGGATGTGTTTTTCCTCTCCTATACTTGCCTATTAAGTAGTTTCGTACTGCATGATTTACAACTCAATTACATTTTTGCTCCGTGATATTATTCGCTTTGAATATTTATTCGCTGTTCCTGTAAACCATAGTTTATTGCTTGAATTTGTTAATGCATGCAATAAGATATTGCATTGGAAATTAAACATTTTTTTTGTCACAAATCACACCAGAGTACCAAACTCCATTTATGATCCATTATTTAAAAAAAAATGTCCATTCTCAAACTAACAAATACTCTTTGTTGTTCCAAACAAACAGTGTCTAAAGTCAGATTCGGTGTGGCGGCTCTTCAACCAGCCCAATATCATCATCCATGCCATCCCAAGAACAAACTCGCCCACAGCCTTCAAAATGGTCCGATCGAGCGACTGCAGCAACAGCAGCAGCTCAACCTGCGCCGCCGACAAGAACAGCAGCAACGGGGACCATCAGCAGGAGAGCCCAGAATCATCGATCAAACCAGAGGTGTTCATTCGCGCCGTCGACCTGCCTAACGAGTCCGAGAATCTCCTGCCCTCGAAGAACAACGGCAAGTCGGAGATCTTGCTCGTACCCGTCATCCGCCAGCGAAAGGAGTGCGGGCATTTCGAGCCCTGCGAGAGCTTGATCTGTCTTGTGAACGTAATACACCATTTAATGCGCATTTTATTATGTATTATATTTTTAAAAAAAGAGATATTATAAACAGAACAATGAATAAACAAGCGTTCCCTTTGATAACTGATGCCAGGTGGAACAGTTCGCGGACGACGATGGGCTTGTCACTCCTCTGTTGTCTCTCAACATTGACGACGGTGGCGAGGACGACATCGACGCCAAGGTGGACAAACACTGCGAGAAAAACGAGTGCGACGCCCAGAGCATAGACCATGACAGGTGCAGGGTAGCCTCGGTCGAGCTGCACCGGTGCGACAAGTCGAGCTTGTGCGACGTCTGTGGCATCGCCTTCCTCGGCGACGGGAGCAGGATGTACCACAAAAAGTGCAGGCGGAAACACGTGTACCAGCACAATACGGCTACACCGACCGAGGTGTTCAAGTACAGGATGCGGCAGAGGGAGCTGCAGATGATCGAGGCGGCCAAGACGAAGCGTAGCAGCGAGTACCTCGATCCCGTGCTTGGCCTGACGAGGACGATGGAGGCCCTGTCCAAGAACGACGAGCTGATCATCACACCCAAGATGCCGCCCTTCCCGCCCAAAATCATCAAGCCGTGCTTGCTGCCCCTCAACAGTAGTCACGCAGATATTTGCAATGATATCAGCAGCAATGGTTTCATCAAAAAGAGTATCTTCAATTTGAACAACAACAACACGAGCAAGAACAACAATCTGAAGATTACCCGGAGACGATATAGGAGGAGAAAGAACGTTGATAAGGAATTGACCAGCGAAAAGATATCCAGTATCATAGAGTCATGCAAGCAGCGCATCGAGCTCGAGAACAAGCAGCGAACCAGTGACACTGAAAGTAACAACAGCGAGGATGAATCTTCTTTGCCTGTGGATAAGACTCAGATTAGTGTGGCGGATCACAACTCGCATAGTGGCGCGTCCGTCAGGATTGTGGATGTTCCGAGTAGGGAGAAGCCGGTGTCGGGTAGTTTGCCAAACGATAATTTCACGGCTCAGCAGCTATTCATGGCCAATGCAGGGTTGCGGCTGACTTGTGTTAACAATGGTAAATCGACGAGCACTTCAGGTATAAACTCTTTTGTATTGAACGTGGGGAAATTGATTTTTGAAGAGTATTTTTGAAGTATTCACAAAACGGAAATCCACCTTATGGATCAAATGTCTTTTCTAGTTATATTACTGTTGAGTAAATTTGTCATTAACTTGATGCATTACAATTTGAATTTTCGTACCCAAATCTTTTTAGCTTGCTATTAAAATATTTGCTCAATAACGTATTATAACACCATGCATAAAATGTATTTCTATACACCTGGTTCAATAAATAAATAAATAAACTTACAAGAAGGTAAGTTAAGTCATGTGTTTGAGTTTTGTCAATTCACTTGAAAAACATTGATGCACTTAAGTGGATTTCCGTTCAACAAGTTAATCTTTCAACTTTATTGCATATTTTCTATTTTTAGAATCAAATCCGGAAAATGAAGTGAAAGCCGAGCTGGAAAAAATTAAAATGAACCTACCGGACAAAATCTACAAAGTTGTGCCGATACTTGAAATGAAATCCATGCCGTCCATACTACATCAAAAGCAGGGCCTACCAAAGTTCTGTGTAGTACCAGAAGATATTGCACCAGAGAAAGTAGACAAGAAAACCACTGAAAAAGAGCTGGAAAAATCCATCTTTCTAAAGATAAAAAAGACAATTAACAACGTAAAAAGCAATGGAAGTGATGATAAGAGAAGCCAAGAGGAAGATAACAATCTTAGAGAACAGAATCATCCGAACGACACGAAAAGTCCAAAAGAGATTAAAAATAATCCCAATGATAAGAAAAACAAGGAAGACAATATGTGCAGCAACCTCGTCAAAGAAGGCAGCGTCTCGAAGAAAGAAATACTGACAGAACTACTGCCACTTTCGCCCAAGTTCTCAGGCCTGGTCAAGTCTAACAAGCACCCAGCCAAAAGAGTACTGCTCAACAGCTACAACGCCATCGACGTCAGTTCGAGCATTTTAGACCGCAGTCAAGTGTCTCTGCTGAAGAAAACCAAGAGCATGAAGAAGCTAACGAAGCGCATGAGGTTTCGCTGCACTCACTGCTACAAGTGCTTCATGTCGCTGGAATACTGTCGCCAGCACGTCGCCCAGCACGAAAACAGGCCCGACTTTTTCTGCCGGCTTTGCGACCGCGGCTTCGTGAGCAAGTTCGCGATGAAGAAGCACCAGAGCTCCGAGCACAAGGCCGGCGAGGTGAGGTGCGAGATGTGCGATGCAGTACTATCCAGTCTGAGCGAGCTCGCGGAGCACATGAAGTGCCCGAACGGCAAAGGGCGGCAAAAGTGTACCGACTGCCGCGAGGACTTTAACTCCTGCAGTAGTCTGGACCTCCACATGCGCAAGCAGCACGGGTTCCTCATCTGCGTGATGTGCAAGCGTCAGGTGACCAAACCGAAGATGCTGAGGCACCTGATGCTGGAGCACGCGATATCGAAGCGGCGCTCCGAGTCCGGATTCGAGAAGATGACCCTTCGACCCGGTGAAAACGATCCCATCAAGGATTTCGAGCTGTCCAAGAGCCAAGCGTCAGTCGAGAAAAACAACAGCAAGCAGGCAGAGGTAGCGAGGAGGAGTTCGTCGCGGAGACGGGGTTCGAGGGAGTTTTTCGTGTGCCAGGTGTGCGAGAGGCGCTTCGATAGCGAGAAACAGTACCAGATTCACGTGGCCAATTACCCCATGAGGTTTACGCCCTGTCTCGACTGTGGTAAGAAGTTTCATCGCAAGAACGAGTACACCGAGCACAGCAAAACTTGCAATCCGACTAGGTTTAACGAATTTAGTAGAGGTAAGAATTGTACATTCAAATTTCTTGATGATGAGATGGTGAGTTGATGGATGATTTGTTTGTTTTTCAGTTGACTCAACGCGTAAAAGGAGAAAATCGAATTTACCGAGCGGTGATACCCTCTTGAAGAGTGATAATTTATCTCAGAACAGTATTGACCAAAAACAAAACGAACCTTTAGAAATTAGTGAGTGTAAGAAGATTAAAGAAAACGTGAAAGACGAAGTTGTTGTGCAAGTGGATAATGAAAAAGTTGAGGAGGAAGAACTCCTGTCGGGCAACGAATTCGAAGGTTTTGAAGAATACATTGAAGGGGGCGTGGAAGATGAAGATTATACCACGGAAGATGTGCAAGATGAAACGAGCGTTATTGAAACGACAATTGTGAACGGTTTAGAGAGAAATTCTAGTGATTGTTTGGAAACTTTAGACGTTGTTGAATCGAAAAATTTTGTTCAAATTACAAATAATGATATGCATGAAGGAACTTTGCTGTTGAATGATGAGCAATTGCAAATGAGTTCGTCTAAAACGGAAGCATTTGATAAATTGGCGACACTTTCGAGCATCATTCAAGATCACAATTATCAAGTATTAAAATGAATTGCATAATGATGAACATTCTTTTTTCCTTTTTTTTTTTTTTTTTAATTTCTTTTACTTGCAAAAAGGTTTTTTAAGAACAGAATAGTATAATCATTTTTTAAATATAATAGATGTATGCATATGCGTAAAAGTACTACATAATTGACGTGGATAAATGAGAGGACGTATGCAAACTTAGTCGTTAAACGTTTTATAAAACAAAGTTTTTTCGTTTTTTAAGATTTGCGCGAATTCGATTTGAAAGATGCAAAAAAATATTTGATATATATATTCTCTGTGATAGAGTTGATATTTGCTGGTAATGTTTAGTATCTAGTTTAAATACTTTATAAAATTTTTATTACGAAAAATGACAGAAAAACTTCAAAGTTAAAAGCGGAATAGATCGTTTTAAGTTTTGAAAATTTTACATTGAATGGATCAACAATGAAGATGACTGAAGAAGTTTGTGAATTGAAGTTTTCTTTTAGTTCAAAAAGAAGCACTTGGATATTACAACTTCTGAAAGGTTTACTAAGTTTCAATTTTTTTGGGGCATATTTACATCCTGTTATTGAATGAACTCTTCCTCATAATATACTCTTAATTTTGTAAGCAAACATTTTTTATCATGTAACGCAAGTACAAGTACATAATTTATCCTGATATTAAGAATTATGTACAAGACGTATAACCCTGAAATCTTGCGTAATTTGCTTTTAATTTTCAACAATTTAACTTTTAAGATAAGTTCACTTCATTGCGACTTTGAGATATCCTTAGCTTTTACTGCCCCTGAAATATCATATGACATTATTTTGTGATACTATGATGTAATATATTGTTGTACATTACTTAAAACATCTTCATTGTCAAAGCAGTTACATGTGAGTTTCTTGATGAAGAAAGATACACTTTATTGTAATTTTTGAAACATTCAATTAAAATATCCGTTTTTAACTTAAACGTTACTATTTATTTATATCAAAAAACTTAATTAAATACACATGAGTGCCTTGTTAGTTATTGACATTCCTTGGAATTGTTGATATGGATTTCTGGTCATTGAGTTGGTTCACAATTGATACCATTTTATAAGCACAAATGTCATTATTAGTTGTAGTTACAGTTTTTTGTTTCTCCTAAACATATTCATACTTAATATGTACATATACAAATCTAATATATATATATATATATTTGAATGGGAATTCAAATGTGATAATATAGATATACCGAGCAAATATATCTATTTACGAAAATAGATAATTTTTCATGATCTATCTTTGTCAATAATATAAAGATGACTGATACTCAAGTATCACACTAATTATATTGTATATGAGGAATTCGTAGTCACCAAAATAGAGTAGGCATGATTTTTTCTAAAATTTAATAAGTACGTAAATGTAATGACAGAAAAAAAAATCGAACTAATTAACAATAAAGTAAGAGCAAGAAATTTTCTATGTTGAAAAAAACAGAGTTTTATTATCTTTTTACGATCGGTAGCAAAATCGAATGGAATGAGCCAGGAATAAGATTATAGTGTGCACAACTTAAATCTCCCTTATACGCTACTATTAATAATAGTAAAAGTAATCATATTCGATCTAGTGCCTCTATCATGATGACACTATTGCCCCGAATCACCTAAAATAATCAAGAATTTCTTAGACATGACAGTAAAATGGAATAAAATGCTACTTTTTCAATCGGAGTTGTTATTAGAGAACAAAAACTCACCACCATGCCAATGTTGTTTTTAGTGCCGTCTTTGCATTCCTCTATGCTTTCGTCCACTACCATATTCATGAAAGGGTCGAAGCCTCGCAAAATGCCGATGACATGCCGACCGCCATTCAATTTCACTGTACAAAAAATAGGTTATTATTAAAGCTGCAGTGGAGGAAAACCTAAAAAGTATTCGTCTAGAAACTAATAAAGTGGACACTTACATGACAGCTTCTTGTCCATGTACCTAAAATAATGAAAGAACATAAGTGTTATTATATTTAAAGGAGGTTAAGCCTAACCTAACTCTTGCTGAAGGTAAAAAACGGCGCGTATTTCTGTTATTGGAACGATAAAATGATTAAGTTACTCACTTTTTCAATTCTGGAGGATGAGCCTTGCTCATTGTTGAGATTGAGTTGACTGTGTGATGGGCAGGAACAACAAGTGCACTCCAAAAAGAAGAAAACAAAGTGACGCTCAGCCAGAAAAGTACAGACGACGCACACGCCGGTTTTAAATTTTGGTACTGTGCAATTGGTACCATCTACTGTCTTTTTTTTTCTCACACAAGAGTTGGTAGTACTAATACAAAATGTTTTAACACGAAATTTTGAATGTGATAATTGATAATAAGTGCATGACGAATATCAATTTTACTTTTGCCAAATGAAATGATAAACCTCTGTGTAAATGTACCGCAATATAAATAAGAGTAATTATAATGTAATTCAAATAAATCATACATAATTGTGATTGAACATTTTCATATAAAAAATGGTTATTTTCTTACTTCCACGTCATCTTGATAAATTTAACAAAATTTTTAAGTCATTGAATAATATTTAATTTTACTAATGAGAAAATGCATCAGTTTTCAATTTTTTTTTTTTTTTTCATGCCTACTGTTCGTTTAGTAGTAATAAAAAATACGTATGAAAGAAAGTAAAGAAGAAAATCATTGTTCTGAGGTTTGAAATATATTTTATTTCACATTTTGACGCAGGAGGTTTCATACGCTTTCCTTTTCTCTTCTATTTCTATTAACTAGTATAATAAGTACATACACTATGAAATAATTTAAGATAAGTAAACATCACAATATTTTCTTTGACAGCTGTCATAAATATCCTTATTTTGCGCTTGTGGTCAACAATTTTACTTGAGGTTTTCACAAAGTTTTTTTTTGTCCTTTTTATTAAAGTATCATACTTCAAGGCGCTTAAAAATAAATATTAAGTTTTTTCACAACCAACAAATTTAAATTTCAAGTATTATCGTAATTTGCAAACATATTTCATCAATGAATTATGGAAAAATACTACTAGGCTGTAAGTACTTCTGGAAGAGAGAAAGACTGGATTTTTCGACAACTTTTCCAGTTGTCGGCCCGCTTATACACTTTTTGCTTGCGGTTTTATTTGTAATGACCTTTCTAACACACATTTCTAACAAAAATTTTTTATACTCATACCGAGGACAACAACATCTATTGATATTTTTTTGGTTTTTTTTTTCGTGCAATGATAAGTTGACACCTCGACATGTAATATTCGATTTTACGCTTTTTTCTATACGTGCATGTCACATAGAAATTCGGTGAAAAAGACACATAAGTTTTGGATGTACACGTTGCTTTCCAAAACGAGATTACACGATCCTTATTATACATCAATTGAATATCTTTCGGTACTTATTGTGTCTACTTTTTGTAACACATAGGAATGAGTTTATGTATTATTATTCTGGACCATGTATCAATAAAAAATTGACATACAGCTTTAGTTCGACAACAATGTCGCATCTAAATGATATTTTTTGAATGTATAAATTATATAAATTACTTAACAAGTATGACCTTAGGACGTAAGCCTTATAACTTTGTAGTAGAAAGAATATTCTCGCCATTTCACGATTCATGTTAGTACGTACGTATGTATACATACACGTACGTTAATTATTTAAATTTCATAATTATGTTTAGCTTCAATGATAAAAAACAGACGGACTTAAACGATTCGATAACATTTGGAAACACGCTTTATTTTAACAGAGTGTCCCTTCCTTATATTTTATATAACACATCGTCAACAACAACAATTGAACATTATATATTTATGTTAGAAAATTCTTTTAGAAATTCTTTTATACATATCGAGCTCATTAATTTAATAGTTACTTTGCGTGAATGGGAGACCGACATTGATCGAAGACTTCTTTTATAAAATAAATAACCAATCAAGTATGGAATTAATAATTGAAAAATATGACATGTCATTTGTAACTTATTTGTTTTCTTACATACAGTTTCAGATTGGAAGAATTACACTGTTTTGCTTTCGTATAGTGAAACTGAATGATAGGTTTCAAAATCAAATATTTAGAAAAAGTGGGGAAAGTAACACCGATGACATTTACTTATCCGACTTACATGAACACTCATATCTTTAAGATATTATAGAATATGCTTACACTTATTATACAGTATCATTTGAAAATTATTTGCTTACATCGAAATTCATCAAGTTCTGACTAAATAAAATATGCTATGCAATAGGCATTACACAACTTTATATGATATTGAAATAATTCATCTGACAATATGTAACATATAATGCGATAAAATAGATTAGCAAATGGGTCTTGTAACGTTGAATTCATTGAATTATCTGATAAATATACAACACTCATACAAGAATATCATACAGTAACACCATTTAGTGAGAATGGGAATTTTTGAATTTTGTACTTGATTTGCACCAGTGTCTCTTCGAATTGAAAATTCTATTGCGATATTCTAATGGACATTTTGTGTAAAAATCTCAAAATGGTAACGATAACTTTTATGGTTCATATCAAACATGATGATTCTCTAAAATTCTCAACTAAAATCAATATCATGGTTTTTCTACGATTTAATACGGTTTTTTGGATGGACAGTGTCGTTCATAACAATATATTTTATTTTATCCAACACTTATTAGATATTTGGAAAGTGTCGGAAACCTAACTTCAGAAAAAAATTGGAAAACCATACAAACACCAGCAAAATAAAACATTCAAGATTTGTAAAAGTTCTACAACCGACGGAAGTTAAATGATCGAAGCAGCTTTTACTTGCATTCAGCATTTACCGTGCTTTTGCACTCGCGAAATTCACTCTCGAGTAGGTAAAGACTAGTGTGAAAGTATTAAACCCGAGTTCTGCCAAATTTCAGCGTATCGACAACAGTTGTGTCATAATTACCCCTACATTTTTCTTTTCTTCTACAATTTCGTGATCGCACTATACATACATAATATACGTTAAATGCATGGAATGTCACAAAGTTGACTCTATAAAAACAATGGTAAAATAGTTATACATAAATTAAAATCACAGACCTAGAATCAGTCAAACGCACACCATATCAGCTTCATCGCGCTCTGTCCCGCGCGTCGATCAACATTAATACAATACAGCGAGTGAACCAAACAAATCAGGGGGGGGGGGGGCCACAGGTATAATGCCACTCCAGTAAGGGCGAATCCTGCGACTGCCAGGAGCAGCAGCTCAGACGGTGGTCTCGCGGAAGATCTTGACCCCAGAGTCGGCGTGCTTGATGTGGATGTAGCGCGTGGTTATGCTGACGCCGTCGCTCGGCGACTCCGGCCGGCCGAGCTGCACCGGCTCCGGCCTCTCGACCGACTCCACGGATTCCCAGGGATCGTCGTCGGGCGCTGCTGCTGCAGGTGCGGGAGACGAACAGAAAACAAGCCGATCGTCAGTCACACTTGGGACCGGTGAGTTGGTTTTTGGGGTTGGGAGGGGGGGGGGGGAAATTATTGGAGAATATTTTTTACGGCCAGAGTGCGTGCACAATCTAAATTATCATCAATGGTTCAACTTTGAGATCAACGTTGCAAAAAAAAAAATCAACGTTGCGTTTTATCATTGATTTCAAAGTTGAATCATTGATGATATTTTAGATAGGGTCTATGGGGCCCGCTTTTTCACGAGTTTGTAAATTCCGAAATATTTCAAGGATTCCGATGAGAATTTTATGTGGTATTTGCACCAGAAATTCATTATAGAAACCTATAAAGTGACAAGTTCTATCAGTGTATATAATTTTATTCTTATTCGTACACTAATAATCCTATGACGTTTTGTGAGATAAGTTATTTTATGGTGTTTCAAAAGGACAAATTGATAGAAAAATTTGCTTGAAATAATACATATTTTAATAACGAAATTTATCTATCAATTTATCCTTATAAAACATTATGAACTAAATTATATACAATGATAGAACTTGTCACTTTACAGATTTCTATCATGAATTCCTGGTGCAAATACCGCATAAAATTCTTGTCGGAATCCTTGAGATATTTTATCAGAATTTATAAACTCGTGGCAATCGGGGGAGTATATGCATGGCGAAGGGAGGCGCAAGCCGCTCGTGGGAAGTTCATAAAACAACGTTCAACATCGAGATAGTTCTACTGTAATATACTGCATGTCACAATCAACGATGTCAAGATATTGGCAAACTTTTTTTTTTTTGTTACGAGAGGTTAAAACCAGATTCAAGATGAAAAAGAAAAAAAAATTGTTTTAAAAGTACGTATAGCGTGTCAAATCAAAGTCCATACTTAGCTCCAAGTCACTCACAACTCACAATCTACAATCAACATCAAGAGTGCACTACTGCCTTCAAATAAGAAATATAAGCCAGACGTCGCGTGCTAAATAAACAATAACAGGATGATTCAGGGAGTGGATTTCCGAGCGCTCGGAGATAAAATTTTCTCCCAACGATGCATATACTTAGTGCACCGTTTTTGTTGAAAAATTGTTTTCTTGCAAAAAAAAAATTTTTTTCTAGAGACAATTCTATCGAGTGCTGCGTTATAAGTAGATTTAAAAATAAATTTTTTTCATACAAGTGATGCTATGTATTGTTTGAAAAAAAATTTATTTTGCCAAGTATTCTAAAAGTGGATTTGATAATTTTTTAAGTTTGATTTATACATTGTAAATATTATACTTGAAATAAATATTTTTGTATACGCATGTATTATACATCATAATTAACATTATGATAAATTTAAAAAAAAATTATTTATGATGATATACAGTTTCTATTAAGTATCTATATAAAATAAATAATTTTTAATAAAAAAGTGCCCACCTCTGTTGGGTGTATAGGAACAGGATGACAATATCAAATAGAGGACAAAGGAAATGATGCAAATAAAACATATTAGCAAATAATGAAAAAAATCCAAAAAGTTATATTTTTTTCTAAAAAAATATGCTATATTCGTATATTAGATAAAGACAATTGCAAATAATACATCAACGCATGTACAAATAACAAAATAAGTTCAGGGGGCCAGCAAGGTGACATATGTGCTTATACGATATTATACAAATACACAACAAAAATATAATTGTAAAATTAAGAGTAAATATAAAAAGGGTTGGCGCGTGCACGCATGCACATTAGAAGTATAATTAATGTATAAATATACGCGGTGCGTGCGTGCGTGTAAGTATATGTGTTTGTGTGTATGGATAGATGGGATTCATGAGAATTTCTTGTTCATTGGTGCAACAAGTTTATTCGTGTTGAATTGGTCGTCACGTGCGCAGACTCTCCTCGGAGGAAACGGGTTTTGTATAGGAAAAGTGGGTGCGCGCTTGGTTATTACAGAAATGTATAATAAATACATTTTTTCACTTTGTCCAGAACCGTATGATTATCGGCTAGGTATGTATACTATATTAGCTGCGCAAATTATTTGCAATATATGTGCAATTTTACATTCATTCTTACAAGCGATTGGGTGTGATGACGGTTTTGTTTACATTTTACCTGCATCTAATTATACAATTTGATTGTAAAAACTGGTTTTACATTTTTAAGAATGAAAATAAAAATCGCTTTTTCACAGATGTATGTATGAATTTAGAAAATGTTTTTGAACATGGTTGTCATAAAAACTTCCTCGACCATTTTCAGACGAATGTCAACAACAGTCATTCATATTCTATTATAGCACAAAATTTTTTTCGACAGTAATTTTTAATGAAGAATTTTTTTTAATTCTTCAAACATTAATTCTACACGAAATTTATGAAACATAACTGAAAAAAATACCATTTTTACAACAGATCTTTTAAACATTTAAAAAAATCTCAGAATTAATAAAAAATACAGTAAGACGCATTTTGTGCAAATTATTAAATTTTTATATAAAAAACACCAATATCAAAAAATGTTTATCTAAATAACATTGAATTATTTGAGAACTGCGACGACAATAATTTTTTAATTCACGTCATCTTTTCGTCAGATTCGCGTTTGTGAAGTCACATTGCATTACACAATAAAGTACTTATACAACAGTAAATTCGAAACATTTACTTTGCTTATTAAACTAATACGTAACTTGATATATTAATTTTTGTATTCATAAAATATATATATATATATTCAGATAAATACACGACTGTTATCGTGTTTCTTTCAAGTCTTGTATTGCTATCCGTTTAACTGATATTCGAACTTACAAAAAATTTCAAATAAATTGAATAAATATTTAAACAAATTTTTCAATACTATTTTATAGTTATTGATTAGAATTCAGACTACCTACAATCGACAAGTTTTAATTATTTTCCCTTACCGATGAGCTACGCTCATCGCATACAACGATTATTTGTACGTAGATCATATAAAAAAATTAATAATTAATAAACATTAAATTTGCGTTTCGTTTATTAAAAATTAACTTTGGCAGTTTGGTCCAATTAACACAGACAATTCTTACGTATGACATTTAAAACTATACTATCTCATTCACACTCGACTAATATTTTTAATATATAAAATACTCAGTAAATTAACTTATATTTTCAATTAAATATTTGTAAAATTTTGATTACCAACAGTTATTTTAAAATAAAATAAAAAAAAAAAAAATATTCTACGTGCATTTAAAAATACGCTGGTAAATGAGGTAAGTTTACCATGAGGTTTCTATTAACTAGCTGGAACAATGTACTAATTTAAAAAAAATTTGCATTACCCATTGCGCTTATGTGACAATGTTAAATTATAACCCTTCAATTATTTTGGGAAATTCATGAACACGTTAAAGTTTTTTGTTTTCAATTCATAGGCAATTCATAGTTCTTATTGTAACCATACATATTATAATATATTACGTAAAAGGCATTTTCGTGATGAATGAAAATATTCATCCAGCGTTTCTTTTCATTTTAACTTCGCAGCTCCGATTATATACAACACGTGTATCATACGTACTTACAAAATACATACACATGTGTTGTATTGGAGTCAAAAATCTTTTCACTCCAATACAACACATAAACACATTCGAATCAAAAGCTGTACGTATATGTATATTACAAAATGACTATATCGCGAGTCATCAATAGCTCGCTAGGAAAAAAATTGTAATTCCGCTACAATGAAATGATCCTGATGTGTAATACTTGAGATTAAAGGGACTCGGACGAACTATATACACGCACGTTCGCCTTGTACACTGGAACCTAAAATCACTGATTCGTGCACGAATGATTTGTTACAAATGACTTTACTGCAGCAAAAGTGAAACAATGATATTTTTAATTAGTATGTAAATATATCTAAGTATTAGATATCGAAAGTTGGGCTAAAGTTTATTTATAAATTCTAGTACGTAAAGTTAAGAATTTATACACAGTAACCTCACACAAAAACTGTATTTACTATACACAGATTGAACTAGAGCTTCAGGAGATGCCAAAAGTGCCCTTAATATTCTCTTGACTTTTCGAGACGATAGACGAGACAAGACACATTTCGAAACTTTCAAATAGTGCCAAAATATCGAATTTTTTGTACTTTACATAAAAAAATTTTTTACGTAAGACTTTGAGATTTTGAAATTAGGACTTGCAGAATATGTATAATGTATATATACATATGTATATGTATACTAAATCCACGAATAACTAATGAAAGATAATCTTTAGAATATAAAAAAATAAACAAAGTATTAATAACCCAATATTTATAGGACATTGTGAACCCTTACAAGTTCTGATTTGGTAGCATATAGATGAGATAAGTACTTAGGAGAAATAATCAAAAAGCTGTCTGCCGAATATAGACACTCTGAGTAGATAATTTGTCTTTACGCAGTAAGAGTGACATAATCGCGCTAAAGAACTTCATCATATGTGGTTATGCGGCCAGTTTAAATGCATTATTAGAAAGTACAATAAAAAAGACGAGATCGTGCTTGAGATACCGTTTAACCACTTGTTGCCCCATCCACCAAATTTTTTTTCTTTAAATTAAAAAATGATAAATTTGTTTCTTCCATATAAACATGTAAATCACTACTTTTTTCACCTCTTGTTCAACAACGTTTTTTCGATTTTTTTTTTTCATAATCCCGTTTTCTCCTACCGATAAGCTATATAATGAAATTTTTTTTTTTTCAGTTGTACAATAATATCTGTATGACGTGTATGATAAATTTGTGTTTCTGAAAAAATATTAGACAAAAATACTAATTATTCTACTGCCTAAATGAGCATAGAAATTTTGCATACATATAACGTTTACTGATATCTTTCCCACTACCTCATTAGAGGCGTTCTGTGGTTTAAAAAAAAATGAACGAATCAATAAAAACTTGTCTACGTACAGGGATGGCAGGTTCTGTGAATACAGTTATAAAAATAACATGACATGTGACCAATCACTGTGAAGGGGCCTATAACTTTACCGGTTACCCACATACGAAATTTTTTTATTAGTTCAGAAAACTCTGTAGGGTAATCGGACAGAAAAATTACGTTTCATTTTAGAGAAGTGTTACTGCACGTGGTGGTTTATTTTACCAGTCAGTTAGTGAGCCAGGCATGACTAAATTTTTGACTACATCAACAAAACAATTTTTGATGGTCTCACTTTTTGACTCAAAAGAATTGGTTTTTCTTTTTTTAAGGCTAAAATAAAAGGAAAACGCATCAAAGCATTTTTCTCGGGAGTCATTCGTTTTTGAAAATTTTCAGTTCGGTGAAAATATTCTAGGAATATTTTTTCTTTAGATACTTGGGGCCAAAAAATTCGTTCATAGAACTTAATTTAAACTAAAACCATTAAACGGACCTTTAAAATTGTGACTCATCTCGATTCTCGTGTAGCTCTAGCTTGAATAATGCTAAAGCTCGTTTTTTATCTGGATTTAGAAAACAGTACTGATAGGTGAAACTGAATTTCGAAAAGGAAACAAAATATTAAAGATAGGTACAAGTTTTATCGGCATGATATAGTACTCAGTGTAAAAAATGATCTTGGTCTACCCGGCGAGACGTTTATTCCTACTTGAACGACATGACATGTATCGTTCATGAAATCAGACGCGGCAAACATTGTAAAACTGCACTACCCAACATGACGTATTGTGTATGATAAGTAACAAAAATATACGTATTTTACTCTAGACGTATCCATTAAAAGCTACACTGCAGATTACGTCATTTATTCAGTATTCGTGCACGGCACGAGCTTTCACGTGTCACAATAGATAACAACATGTTGACGTTGTAAAAAAGCTTTTACGTCATACAATCTAAATATATCATGTGACAGAAGGCAAGAAAGTTTCATCGTAATAATCATCATCGTAATCATTAACTTTACATCAAATCGTCAATTGCTCAACAACAGAGCGTGATCTTTGTGAGATTCCTATATGAACCTTACACTTTCATAAAAAAACCCTGATAAATATTTTTTAGATCCCGTGAAATATTGTATCACAATATTGCTGACGAATCATTTCATCAGAACAAAGTTTTAAGTAATTAATTCTAAAAAATATTGACTATTTAACTGCAAATATTGGATCTACGCAAGACTTTGCATATATATACTTTTTTCAGTTCATATATATATCCTCCGCTTCACAAGTAGCCCAAAACGTTTCTAAAAAGGTTTTGAAAAAATTTTCAAACGTTAATAAACATTATTTGAAAAGTCTCGAAACGTTCGTGGAACAAGTTTTCAAACGCTCCAACAACGTTTTTGTAAAATGTTTTAAAAGATCTAAATGTCCCCCACTCAAAATGTTGTCATCTAAAAGGTAACATATCGAATCTGTTCACTAATAACGTCCAAATTAGCACGTGGGCCGTTTACAAGTGTAATTTTTATTTTAAAAAAACCAGCGAGCATTCAAACGGTACAGTTATTGACACCTTTAGAGTGATTGACCCTCTGTGTAATTTGTATATCTCTACATACAGACTCCATTTAAGGTCCATTTTCATAGACGCTAGTTTTCAGCTTCTAGCGTCTAGCGTCTTGGTCACGTGGTAGCTGTCGGTAAGGTAGTTTAGCGTTTTGTTGAGA
>JAPYYV010011090.1:0-12441 GCA_030522625.1 Copidosoma aretas | reverse complement strand
CAATAAACGCTCAAAAAGCGGTTTGAATGTCCCATCTGTGTTTAATTGATCTGAAATTTTTCCAAAACGAGCGTATGCTGTCTTAGATTGGATACAAGTTGCGATAAACGTGAATTTCAATCAATAAGGGGTAGTTATTAACCTGTCACAACCGTCCCCAGGCACTGTCACAACCGCCCCTGGGGTGTGGTCGGTTGTGCCATTTTTTTTTTTTTTTCTAATTAGCTCGTACGTGTAAACAGTTGTACCTGCAGTCAAAATTTTTGTACACACATGTAGAAAAGTATTCAATTTGTCATGCCTAGTAATTTGGGGGTGAAAATTTCCATTTTATGTCGTTAATATTAAAAAATTCAAACATTTTGAAGTAAAAGTAATATCAGAATCGTGTTTCCCGGGATGAAATTTACCAAATGTGATGTTTATTCAGTTATAACTTCATAATATAAAGTTTCTTTACCCCACTTTTGCCCATTTTTGCTGCACGATTTTGAGATACTTACCTATAGCGTGTGACACGGCGTTTTGACCGGCGTTTTTACGTTCAGCACCGCGGGTCTCTAAGCTAACTCGTTGGAAAGCTTCAGTTCCCATGTTCTCATCAAAGTACACTGCTAAAGTATAAATGTCTAGGATCCATTAATGTAATCTTTTACTGCGTAAGTGCGTGCCTATAAATACATTAAGAAAAAAAAGAATGGATTAGAATTGTTGCAATACACTGTTCGGAAATTTGATGATTATTTTTGTATTGCTAAATAACTTTCTTAATGTAATGCCATAGAATATTAGTAAAGTTTTATTAAATTTAGTGCACTAATTTGAAAAAATTTTGATGACACTTCATTAAAAAACTTTTAGTGACTTTTCATTAGTTTTAATGTACAAATCTAAAAAAATTACTAAGATATCTCATTAAAAGTCATCAATGTGAGTATTACATTTGCTTCTTTAATTACTAAGATGGTATTAAATCTCAAAAATAAAAGTTCATTAGGTTCTATAAAGTATTTGAATATATTTTAAGGAAAGTTTTTAAAATTCAAGCACGCTTATATAGCGCTGCTAAAAACTTTCCATTAATTTCACTGTAGAAATGTTTAACAGTGTGGGCTCGAGGGCGCTTGCGGAGCAACGCCCGAGGCCGGACCACACTCCCCCTCTTTTTTACTTTTCTCCTTAAACACCCAGAAAGTGCCCATATATATATAATGCCCCCCATTTCCCATTGTCCCACTTGCAAAATTATAAAAAATACGTTTTATCATCATATGTCATGTTGTTGTAGCCCATCCAATATCACATCACATAATTAAGATTTCAACATCCTTTGAGAGATTGTACGTATGTTTTTGTTGCAAAGCAATGTGTATCTATTAATCTATACATAAAGTAGTTTTCTTTTGCTCTGATTATGTAATGAGAGAGAGCATAATATTTCATGGGCAATAATTGGCAATATATTAAGAGCACTCCGAGAGTATTCATCTCTCTTTCTAGACCACAGTAAAAGAAGGGACAGAGGTACTCTCAGAGTGCTCCGGAGCAGTCACTCAAAAACGCTAAAATATTACACTTCTGGCGGGATCTTCAGAGTGGGTTCGTCGGTTAGTTGGATTTAATTGTCCCAAATGTTCCACTACTTGCAATGACTAATATACGACGCGCTAGGGGCGAATTGTTAAAATATTTTTCTTACGAGTAAGTGCATAAGCTTGAGAGGAATTTCGTTGTTTCAGAGGAAATTTTGTTTTGTTGATTGCTGGCTGAAGATAACATTTTTAAAATTATTTTAAACGTTGCTCGTCATAATTTTTATTATTTTTGTAGTATAGCTTGAAATTTCGAAATCAATTATAGTCACTGATACATACTCTTGAGCTTTTGATTTTTAGGCACGATTTTCCAACATTGGTGTGCCTTATTTAGTAAGTAATACCGAAACCGAGACCGGAAATGTTACTAAGAGCAAATTGATTTTTAATCGAGTTTCATTTAAATAAAATTGTACATGAAATTTTTCAGTTTTTTTGCTACATTGGAATGTTTTTTCTAGTTTTAATCAATGAAACATTGTTAATTATTACGTATCAGCTAGAACTATGTTCGGAATTTTTTTTCCAATCCAAAATATAAATATCAAAAAAAAGTATGGCTCCCTGGAATTTTCATCAAAGTTTGAAAATTACTGGATGTTATAGTAAAAGAATTATACAGTGGTACGTCTAATGTCATTTTAAGGGTATACTATACATATGACGTGTTGATTAAAATTTTGTTGGTATTTTCAAAACAAAGAGTTTGCTTCATATTAAAGAGAAACTTCTCGTGGGTTGAAAGCTGAAAAAAATTATATCTGGAAAATAACGGATACCTTGATGCACGCATACATTTGTGACGAATTCATGCGTTAAGAATGTCACTAAAAGAGACGCCGGATCATTGAATGCGCTTATATAATGTGTATTTGCATGGGTTAATGTAAGTATAAGTATGTACAGTATATAGACGCGGTTTAATTCGTTAAGCGGGAAATTTGAATATTCAATTCCTATTGGCTGATTCTTTAAGATAACCTCTCTCACTGGTGAATTTGATACTTCCCGCTCAACGAATCAAACAATGTCTACTGTACATAGAAAATAGGTATGCCTAAAATATATGTAGTTTTCCTTGAGGAGGTCGCATCGTATATATTTTCTTAGCTCAGTGAATACGTCAACTTGATTTCATCGGTAAAAGTGTAGTTTTGCTGCTGACAATGACTTTTTTGGATAAATGTACAACTACTGCTTCTGCATATAAACAATTCAACGTGAGCTCAAAATCACGTACAAAGTTAGGAACCGATTTTTATTTACCTTCTCAAATCCTTTGATTCATATATGTTACCCAATTAGCATGGCTCGTGAAACTCGTATTTGTAAGGTAGCAAACATGTGTTTTTGTGTCCGCTACGATGCTTACACGAGTTGTCACGACTCATGATAATTGGGTATCTTACACACATACCGATAACGTTCCAAGGCTCCATCAATGAGACGTGCTGGATTATCCTGCATGTCTCAAGCTATCAATTGTTGAAAACAAATTTTATGTTCTTCCATCTTTTTTCCTTTACCATTCAAATCAATAAATAAACACGTTATTGCATCACATAGACTTGGAATAATCAACCGTCAAGCTAATCGATAAGTATATCTCGTCGCTATAATTAAAAGTAACATAAACGCTCGCGCGTATCATAGAGCGTTTAAGTTAAAACACATTATAATAATGTGAGGATTTGAGGGCGATCCGGAATTGGTCCGATTTCGGTATATTATAGTGACTTTCAGAGAGTGATTCATGCGAAAGATCGGTGAATGTAGATCTTAAGTACATACAAAGCACGGCATTCTGCCTAGCTTGTATAAACCGCGAGCCAAAAATATATGAACTATATTGTCAAAATTAACATCGGAAAGATGGAATATTTTGGAATATTCAATATTAACCAATCAAATGAGAAAAATAATGATTCGCACACCTTAAAAATCTTTTGAAAAATGAAAGGATATAATACACGTAATACGTGCGAGCTCAAAACTACACTCGCAACACAATGTATAATATACATCAAATTATAAATACCTCTATGTACACGCACGTATATAAGGATTGTATCCTCGTAAGCGCGAAACAATTCCGAGAAAGACAGAGCAAACGATCTGGATAGCGAGGGGAAAAACGGCCAGATCTACCATGTGTATATGTATATATATATATATATATATATATATATATATATGTGTGTGTGTGTATTATTACGGAAAGTTAAGGCATTCCGATGCTCCTTTTTTGAGGGTCAGGCGCGCCTTTGGATAACTTAGTTATAATATATGTATACGAGTTTACGTGCAGGCATACGTATCTCTGTAAAGAAAATAATAAAAATAGAACGTTTAGTACAATACACAACTGTATATCTTGTAATAGATGTGGCAGTGTATGCATGAACAAAAGCGCGGTGCCCATAACGCGAACATTAGAATTTCGTTCATCGATAGCATATTTTCGTAATTTTTTTTTAATAAATCGTAAAATTCGTGTTAAAATTTTTTTCCGAGAGAACGATACATACCCCTGGTAACCAAACTGTCTGCAATCTTTGCGCAATTCTTGTGCACTTTTGTTTTCTCGAAAAAAAATTGCAGCAAGGTGTGCAATTCTTATGTAATCGCGATTGCAATTTTTTTTACCTATCATTAAAAAATCATTGAAAAATGTACTGTTACTACCTGGTTTTAATCAGCAAGTGAAGAGAAAATAATATATCGACAATATGCGATTGAATTACGATATAGATCAAATTTTTGTGTATAATGCACTCGCGATTGCACAAGAATTGCACAAGAATCGGAAGCAGACGACGCAATTTCTGCGCAATCACAAGTGCAAAGATTTGGTTACCAGGGACGTTATTAGTTTATGATGTAAAGATAATTTTCGTAGCTCTTGTGGTGAATATATTTTTTTTTTTTTTTATTATTATTAACCAATTAGGTTTTATGTTCAATAGTTTTGAATGAACGATGTCTGCATTTCATTTTTTTCCAACGTATGTTTATATTTAACTTTCTACGAG
Organism: Copidosoma aretas; assembly: GCA_030522625.1. Taxonomy (NCBI): domain Eukaryota; kingdom Metazoa; phylum Arthropoda; class Insecta; order Hymenoptera; family Encyrtidae; genus Copidosoma; species Copidosoma aretas. The sequence goes on along the minus strand of JAPYYV010011090.1, from coordinate 7,814 downwards.
GCTCGTTGCGGGTAATTAAGTACATCCACTTTGCATAATACATGTAGGAAACGTGCGAAAGAACATTCCATTCTGTTTTAGGTTCCGCGCGTAATTAGCCGATGAATAAGAACGCGAGATACCTTAGATTTGATTTACCGTTAGATAAGTATAGTAGGAAAAAATCCCGTATGTACGTGTATAGTAAATTAAATTGTTTAGCATTGTTAGTATTGTTACGTCGTAATTTACTGTGTTACGTACCTATCTAGCTTAATTACAACTTTCTGAGACTGATCTTATTTTTGTTTTCCTTATTTCATAAAATAATGTCTTAAAAAATATTTTTAATTGAATATTCCGAGGACTTTTTGGTATTATTGTAGTATTTTTGATGTAATCTCTGACGAATAATTAAGAGAAAGTCGGCGCAATGATCGAGATGAGAATTCTCGGGAAAGTGAATGTGAACACGCGGGCTTTTTTTTCATTGAGGATCTATTACAGAGTTGTTCTCACGATTGTTTCTCGAAAAACTGAAATTGTTGAGAAAAAGGACAAGCAAGTGTGCAGTATATCATTAAAAAACCAAATACGAAATTTCGCGAGAGTAATTTTTATTTGTTCGTATTTATTTTACAATTGGTTTGGATTAAATTTTTTCACACATACGTATACGTAACTTTTTTAGTCTGTTTGAACTCAATAAATCCACTCAATAAATTAATCTCTTTATTTGTGGAAATAATTTTAAATATTTGCAAGTTTACGAATAAAGTTTGTAAACAGTTTATAATTTTCTTAAATCTTTGATAGTTACGACGATTATTAACGAGACTGATATTAACAACAACGTTTTCAAAAATGCAATTCGAATGTCTTGAATAACTGCATGAAGAGACGGTACATTCAAAGTCAAATAATACCCATATCTTGCACAAAAAAAAAGTATAACCATGCCAATAGTGTCAATAAAAAATTCAGCAACAATTTCATATTCAATATTAAAATTTTTGCACTAAGTAGCACTTCTTTATGTTACAGGTACAGCTATCACAAATTTTTTTTCATATGTACAAATATCTTCAAAAATAATAAAATAATTCATTTCTTCCTATTGCACGCTCGCACGATCAATGCATACCCCATGAAAATCGTTTAATACAATAGATCTTTGGCAACATCGATTTTACTTTTTTCCATTGTACTCAATGAAATCCTCAAATATTCCTGATGCCGTTGTCGCTTGCGTGACGTTTTCTTCTGAAGTATTCGTTAAATCGAAGAGCTGCATACCTAAAAAGCGCACAAATTTTTTAGCGACAAAGCTTTTGCAGTAGTCGAAATTTTTTAATCCAAAAGTGAAAGTCTCTTACTCCAGGAAATCAAAATCGATAAGTGAATATTGACTCTGTATGAGACTCCAGCAGCCCCAAAAGAAATGTGTCATTAAGACAAATTGATTCACTTGTTTGTACAATTCCGCAATCTCGTCTTCGGACACGTCGTCAATATTTTTGTAAGTTCGCAAGTAAATCTTTAGCCAAGATTTTTGCAACTTTTCGTCAGGGTACAGAGAGAAATCGGGATTATCCACTCCTGTCGAGTCATTAAAACACATCATTCGAGCATACATTTTTCCTTATCTTATTTGTTTTCCGATAAAAGATAGAATCTCACCAGCGAATTCAGCAAAATGATTTGCTATATCAAAAGCTTGACTGTTGTACGCCGCGTATTCGAAGTCTATAAATGTCACTTTGTTCTCTTTTTGGTTGTAAAGTATGTTCGTTAGGAGCAAATCGTTGTGACAAAAGACAACGGGAGAATCCATCCTTGATAGATTTTCCTTGAGAGTTTGATACTCGTGTAGCAGAGCAGAATGGGGTTTTATTAATTTTTCGAACCTACAAGTTGTATTTTTTATGTCGTTTACATTTCATAACTTCACAAATTTTTTTTTTGTCATGTAAAACACTTACTTTTTTCGTTTATCTGGATCTTCAAAAGTTTTTGGCATCAACTGCATAAACTTTTCAGTTTTTTGCCATATTATAGGCTCACTTTGATTTTGATCAGTAGTCGACTGAAGTAAATGCATTTCAGCCATACGTTTGGCTACGAGTTTGTAAATTTCAGGCTTTCTAACTGTGTCAACAGTCAGCGTATCACCTTCGATGAACTCGTAAGCAAGTCCATTGTCAAACGTGGCATAAATGGAATGCGTATGACCTGCCTTATGCAATGTCTTTAAAGTAAAATTAACAAATTTTTTAAATATTTTCAAAGAACACCAGAAAATTTAATGAAAGTATTAAATTTCAATTGTACAATCCACCATACCCTTATATTTCTAATTTCCTGCTTCCTATCGATAAGAAGATCAGTTTTGTTCCCATAAACTCTGACTAGAACCATTTCATTATATTTATCTCCGTACCAAATCCCTACTAATTTATTTGATATTCCATTGGTAAAAGTCTAGAAAATATAAAAATTTATGCTTTTTATGTTGGAAAGTTTGGCTTATCACGAGTCTTTTTACATGGCAAGTTATAACAAATATTACCTTATTTAATAGCTGATCACAAGGCCACAAAGGCCTCAAGAGTTTTACAATTTCTATAGCACCATTTATAATGTCATTTTCACTAATAAAAATATTGAAATGAGGCTCATCTATTCCAGACTCCATTCCTAATGTGAAATTCAGAAATCAAAATGTTGTAATTTAAAACTTGATAATTTTTGTGAGGTACATCTTGTATAGCATGGAATATTATGAAAAGAAGGGTTTGATTTCTCAGCATACATTAATTAAAAATTATTTTATTTCTTTTATATTTAGAATGTACATGAATGTTAAACATCAAAGGTAACAGTTTATTTTTTTTATCAAATATTCATTTTAATAAAAAAGCAATATAAATCAGTCTTTGAAACCATATATTTCAAAGATAAGCTCTAAATCGAAATGTGCACACAGGTGTGAAAAACATTTATAAATATGAAATACCTTGAGATGATATGATGTGTTTCAGTTACAACCTATTAAATCACAAAAAACAACCTTGTCTTTTTATTTGCTCACATATTAAAAATCCAGCCTGTTTTTCTACGACAAATTTAATCGAGCTGCAAATATTATTTATTACTTGACACACTTTTGCTTAAAATCTCAATAACACACTGTTTGAAACTCAAGGTAAATTATGCTATTTTGAGGTAAAAGTTTTTAACCATTACATTTTTTCAGTTCACTAGCTTTCATAAAGATAAGTTTTTTAACTTTGTGAGACAGTGGCTCAACTGACACTGATCCCAAGATTGCCAGGCCAGTTGTTGAGTAGCATTTGCTGGCTGATAACAAAATGTAAACCATCACAGACTGACTGTGTCAATAGAAGTATAAGAGTTAAACAAACTACCTACCTCACAACTCACTTTCCTCATTCACTTCATCTCTCTCTTGGTCATTCGTATGTAGCACAGTCACATGTCTTCGGGGGTATAATTAATTTCTGCCTGGAGTGGGGAAACACATTACCTGTTCAAACGAAGGAAATTACTTATTATTCAATTGCAAGTTATATCACAAAAAAATTTTCCAATGTGTGTCTTTGAGCATGCAATGCTGTGCAGTATACACATTCATTCTCTACCTAGGAGCTGTTATTGTGCATAATTTGATTTATTTTGTAATTTAATAATTCACTTCAATCAATATGATTCAAAATAAATTTTCACTTTTATTTCGAAATTATAAAATATTATTGGTGCATTGGTGTTATTTGATGCAATTATTATTTTCCGGATCAGTCATGATGAAAAAATATATACCACTGCTCTTGAAGGATTAATAGAATCTAGTCAAGCAAAAAAAAGAAGACAATGCTCAAGTTAGAAATATTAAAAATAAAATAGTTATAGTTTCAATTGCATTAAGACTGCACGAAATTCGTTAAATTATTGCTGTTATTGTTATTAATATGAATTGTTTATATTTATTTGGTGAAAATGAATATCGTATCTATTTCATTATTCATAAAACACGTACGCAAACAAAACATTTACCATCACTCGTAGTCACAATTTCACCATTGAAACACTAAGTAATTAAATTTGCAAAAGTGCAACAAGCAACTCTATGTTTTCGAAAGCAAAAAAGCTAGTCACATCTCATGTATGCACGTAAGTACTAATTAGTGATCTTACAATAATCTTGTAAGATCACTACGGAGTATACAGTATAGTGTAAGTTACAATATACGTTCAGCCGGCATTCGGCAAACGATTACCATAACAAACTAATACTTATACGTGTTACGATCTTACGATCATTAACAAAAATCCAAGCACATAATGAATAATGATAGATTGCATACTATATAGTATGCCTATAATATACACAAACCTAGGAGCGCACGCGTCACGCAGCAGAAGACAACTTAAGACAATCTGCGATTTTTAGATTTTTAGGATAATAATCAGTTTCATTCACGATATCAGAGAATCATAAACTCGAGTATTATCTCCAAGAGTTAGAGACAAGACAACAATGCGTTAGAGATACCTGACTTACAGAGAGTTGCAGAAGCAGTGGGGCACACTCCGGAGTCCGGGCGTGAGATCGATCCAACAGGCGCTTTCCCCCTTTTCCCCACCCACTTTACTAATAAGTACTATAGTATACAAAGTATATATTCTATAGAAATATACTTACTATATAGCGATGCAACTCCAGCAACCTAACAGTCCTAACACTGCACTGCGCAGAGCATATATATTTTATATAGGTGTATGATATTATAGATTATAGGATTTATATAGGTGCAAATAAGTACTGCAAGTCACGCGTTTATCACATCGCAGTATCGCACTCGTTCGCACCAGGTTCGCACACTGTGTCCTTGACGTCCTTGTCCTCTCATCGCACTCGCTGCAGATATTTCACTTTAGGGTATGCAGAAAACAAACAAAAGTCACACATCGCATAACCTATCTAACTCGGACCTAGCCTGACCATACAAGAAAATCTTATTAAAATTTACTCCAAAAGCTGTGAAAGTCGTCTGCTTTGTTGACATTTATATCACCTCATGATGCAACGTGATCAACCGGCACTTCTGCAGAGTATAATTATTGTAGTACTTTATGTATTATGTACATGTAATTAACTTGCAATGGCACTTATCATATAAAATGAACGGGTGTTATGTTATCGTTGATTGATCATTTTGCACGGGAGGGAGATAAATCAATGATAGACTGACGGGTGAAAGTCACGAACCGTGACTCACGATGGATCCCGCGACTTTGTATACTACACACGTTTTGCAAAATCAGCAAAAGTGTACCCTAATTGAAATAAGGAGTCGTGCATAATTTACGTGAACACTTTTTTTCTTCATTTTGACTCACCCTCCCTCCCGCATAAACTGTAGTAATATTTTACAAACCCCCCCCCCCTCCTTCATAGTAAACATAATACGTGGTAAATGTAAAAAACCGCTGCCAATAAATTAGCACAAATCTTCCGCAACAACTTTCTTCTGCAATCATTTAACTAAAAAAACCTAAATAAAATATTAGAATGATTTAAAATGTTAAAATAAGCTATCTTCATCATGCTCTATGATGTGGAATTATTTTGTAAATAAGATTATAATTTTTATCCGAATAGTACAATAAACATTGTAAAAATTTTTTTGAACTATGAACAATTTAAAAAATATTTATAGAATCCTATTACTGAAATCGACATATGTAATATAACTATCTTGTAGCTAAAATATTAATAGATTATATGAAGCTATTTGATTATCAATTGAATGTAAGTATTTATTGATATGAATTATAATGATGTATGATACTTGAATTTTTTTTGGAATCCATGTAAGGATACAAGGACAAAACATTTTCAACCTTGAATCATCGAAATCACTCGAAGGATTTCTGAGATATGACTGAATTTTCAAAAAAATTGTAGTTTTTCTTTATTAAAAAAAAAAAAATGACATAAGTTAAAAAGATTATTCCAAATGATGCTTCATGTGATATATTTATTTAGAATATCAAATTAAAATTTTTTCATCTCGAAAATAGCAAAAACCAATTTTGGGACATCAAAAATTGATTAAAAACCTTGATAAGGTATACAACTTAAATTTGCAAGCCGCTACAAAGGCATGAAACCAAACGTTTTAAACCCTGGATCATTGAAATCGGACGTAAGATTCCTGAGATATAATGTATAAATTACATACACACACACAGACGGACTTTTTCTAAAAATGGCATTTTTTCACTTTAGACACTGTATAAGACATAAAGTATATCACAAAATTTTTTTTTTACCGATACGAAGCTTCTTCCATAAGGAAACAAAAATCTCTAATAAAAAAAAATTTTGAAAAAAATGTGTGAAAAATACTTGCCGGATGTCAATTTCAATTGATCTCTCGCGATGAAACCAAAAGAATGTATAAAAAGCAGGAAAGATACAGTTATTCAAGTTAAATGTAGTACTTACTTAATTACGTAAAATTATTCGAATACTCCTCCTACCCCCCTTCGTAATAAATAATAATAAACAAATAACATACCCCCCTCCCCCCCAAAGGTATTTACGTAAATTGTGCACGGCCCCTAATAATCTCTATATGCATACAACCAAGCATATATCATTTCCGAGTTCATCGGAAAAAAATTGACTCAGACGGACTTCATATCACAGGGTGCGTTCGATTTACATCGGTCGTTCGCGTATCGTTCACTTATCGTTCGGTCATTCCTATGTTGTAGTATACCTATATATTCATACTGTAACATTAGAATGTTCGAACGATAAGCGAACGATACGCGAATGACCGATGTAAATCGAACGCACCCACCAAAACTCGACTATGATTGGATAATGATAGTTCGATTAAATTTAGTAAAAACTATATACATTAAATTACTGATGAAAATTTTGCTTTTCTAGAGAATTCATTTCAAAAAATATTTTACATCATCTCATTTTTCTCTCATCAATTTGCAGGTTCGATTCCTGCATGCGCGCAGGCAGATCCGGTGCCTGTACAGGACCTGTGCAGTGCCTGAACTCAATTTCTATTCGGGTGGCTTTGACCACTTTTTAGTGGAGGCCTGGGGCTAATTCACAAAATGTCAGCATGCTCAGCAGCTTTGCTGACTATGTTGAATGTATATTATTATTATTTTTTTTTTATATTTATCATCGCCCGAAGGCTCAAACATGGCTATTTTGAAACCATTGGTGTATTTAGCCATACGGTAGCGCAACGCGTATAACGGTAATTTAAAATTTCATTTAAATAATCGGCGAGGTAGGATCAGTGGGTTTTTAAGAGAGGCTCGATTCGCACCCGCGAAAAAAACCCTTTATTAATTGAATAATTTTTTCCCTTGAGTGGGAATCGAACCCCGGCCATCAAGATCAGCAGGCAGACGCACAACCAACAGAACCATCACGTGGCTTGAATGTATACTTATATATATACAGCATAAATAATATGTAGGTATGCATTCATCACAGTCAGCAAAGCTGCTCACTTTTTGTGAATTAGGCCCCTGGGGGGTGCTCCGATTACGGTTTTTTTCGGTATTACTACATGTTATTATTTACTACCAAAATAGCTGATATTCAGCTTCTATTCGGTAAGTATATGATATGAAAAAACGCTAACAAGATTTCAATTGTAAAGTTCTTCACATATCACTTCCTACTCGCGAAATCAATAATTTTAAACTTTACCGGGAGGCAATGACCTCTTATTTCACCGAGATGAGATATGACGATGTTGCAGTTACTA
>JAPYYV010011089.1:0-10974 GCA_030522625.1 Copidosoma aretas | reverse complement strand
GTCGGGAACGTGGGGAGGTGAGAGGGTGTGGGGGGACAAGTCATTTTAAAAAAGCCAAGAAACAAGCTTACGTTAATTTCATTTTTTTTGTGACTTTTTAAAGACAATCGTCAAAGATGTAAGGGGATGAGGGGCGAGAAGGGCTATTACTTCCACTTCATACGAATTCACTATAAAATAAAGGAAGGTATATAAACATTATAACTTTTCAAAACCTTATTTGTTACAGAATACCGTTTGTTTCAACATTTCTATTATCTTATTTAGGAAAGAAATGAAACCGATGTTCTTGAACCCTTCTCTCAGGCAAATATAATTTTTTTCATATTACTAATTCATCTTTTATTTTACCATCTCTGTTCTTGTATTTCAAATTGTAAGCTTCCGCTATCTATATGCTGATTTCGAGATCTGTATTTTGTGTAATGGGAACAGCATAATGTCCTTATAATAGCTCTATCTTAAAGCCTATTGAACTATATTGTTATATCTTTGTCTTTATCAATTGCTTCAATCGACAAAAGTCTGCTATAAATTTTATAAACTCCAGAATTTGTTGGCACATCATTGTTATATTGCCTTTTCAAAACATCTGTAGAAAATTTCAGGTTAACATATTGAGTAAAAAAAAAGTTCTGGGAACAATTTAGCGAAATTGTGTCGTTCCGCCACTTGTCCCTTGGCTGTTATTTGTTTAAATTTTCTCTTATAAATTTTTGAATCGTCTGGTCTTCTATGGGCCCTAAGATACTAATCCATTCAAGAGTTTACAAGCTTTTGTTTCGTTATTTGTTTGTTAAAATCTTATTTTTATTTTGCAGCTGTCTCAGAAATACAGTAAGTGTATTTCAGTTTGAGGTCAATTGCTACGTATTCTGCTATCTGCAGTAAATTCTCAAATCGTTTTTCTAAGATAGCTATGAGATAAAAAATAAGACCTCAGCAAGCGAGTAACCAACCGGATGCTTCTAAACTCTTGAATAGATTGGAATCTTAGGGTCCCTAGAAGACCAGACGATTCCAATAGTTATAAGAGAAAATGTAAACAAATAACAGCCAGGGGACGAGTGACGGATCTCAAAAATTTTTCTAAATTGTTCCCAGAATTTTTTCTGCTTAATATTTTGACCTGAAATTTTATACGGATCATTTGAACAAGCAATAGAACAATACTATGCCATAAACTTTTGTGATTTATATAGGTTATGATTTTTTTTGAAACAGCGGAGACAGTTATCGAATTTTGACGAAAACTAATAGAAACCTCATAACTACAACAATGACTCATAATTTTTGGGTGATGAATTGTCAAAAATCATGTGAGTACTAGCGAGTTGAACACAATGTGCATTTCACAGCTATATGCCCAGCGGCGGACTTACGATTTTTTCGCTCCAACGCCAAAGTTGCCTGCCGCCCATTATATGGCAGCGGATATTAATTTTTAAGAAATTCATAATTTATCTAAAGATACTGTTTTCTTGAACAGATTGTATTTTTTGAGAAGCTTTTGTAGAAAGAATACGCTTATTTGATGAAAAAGAAATGGCGATACTGTATTTTCTGTGAATGATAGCATGCGAATCAATGATGGAACTGAAGCTAGCCCCTCCGTCAAGAAGCCTCACCAGGGACGAATCGCACCTCTGAGGCCCCGGCGATACAAATTTTTTAAAACGACTTCTGCCACCGTGAAAACTCATATATATCACTCCAATTGCCCAAACCAACAATCTCTTACGTTATTTAAGCAATTGAAGGACACCAGGCCCGGAAAATACGGAGTTTTCCATATACGCATATATGCGAAAATGAAAAAAAACTAGATAAAAGGTGTATAACTTTTTTATGTCTCTTTGTGCCAGCTCAAAAACAAATAGAATATGTTCCTATGACACACACACAATAAATCCATGGGTTTTAGAAGGCTAGTAAGGCCGCCAGGCCCGAAAAATGGAGTTTTCCGTATTCACGTATATGCGAAAATGAGAAAAAACTCTATAAAAGATTTATAACTTTTTTATGTCTCTTTGTGCCAGCTCAAAAACAGATAGAATATGTTTGTATGACACACACAATATATTTACGTGTTTCTAAGGGCTAGTAAGGCCGCCAGGCCCAGTAAATACAGAGTTTTCCGTATACACGTATATGCGAAAATGCAAAAAAACTCGATAAAAGGTGTATAACTTTTTTATGTCTCATTGTGCCAGCTCAAAAACAAATAGAATATGTTCCTATGACACGATTCATACTCATGTATGTTTTCATATGTGCTTATATACAGGTTGGACACGTGAAACTTCATGACAGTCCGTTTAAATTTTGTACGGCAATGGAAATGTCGTTGGGATTGTTCTAAATTTAAGAGTGGCCGTAAGGTTCGTATTATTTTCAATATCCTATACAATTGGTAGGGTCGGTGCAAGAACACGAGTTTCCTTTTAATAAGAGCAGAGTTGAATTTTCAGATTTTATTGATAAAAAGGTGCCTGTTTGAAAAACAATTATTATTATACTTTGATTTCAGCATCGACCGCGATTAGTACTGTAATCTTTCGGGTCCCTCCAAACGCCACCACTGTAGATTTAGGGATTTAAATTTGTTGTTTCTCTTCTGCCTCAACACCATGAGCAGAAGGTGGTGCCATGCCAAACGTGTGGGCGCGTCCGAGGATGCGTCTGTTGAGAGCAGGCGATCACAACCTCGTGCATGCAGCTCTTTTTTCACCGACACACGCTATGTTCAAGTCACTTACACTTATTGTGAAAAGGCGGAAAGAAAAAATTAAAAACACAAACTGACAGATGTTGATGAACATCAAGTAAATGAGGACTTCGGCATCGGAGCAGCCACGCAGCGAGAGCTGTTTGTACGCAACAAATCCATAGACATAATATGTGTCACGCCGTGCAGCGGCGCGGGGAGAAACCACGATCTTACGCGCATGCCACATGGCTGCCCCGATGCCAATCTGCTTACCTGCTTGTTGTTAACGCATTGCTACTCTAAAAATTGAAGGAGGTCTTGCTCAACAGTATCTATTTTCATTCGTAAAACTTGTATTTTTCGAAACTGTGGTGAATATCACAGAATAGTCCTGAACTGCTGTGTCACTGTTTACAATGAAAAAAAATTAATAGCAATAGCAAAAATAAAGTCACAGTTTGCAGCTCATCTTTTTGTAGAACGATTAATCATAATCGAATTGCTGCCCATTGCTTTTGGTTTTATACACTCGTACGCAGTGGCTTGCCAATAGCACTGTGCTGCATTGAGCTTATTTATTAATTGTAAATATTCATTTGTAATTTTATAGTGGTAGGAACGTTTTTACAGTACTTTGCTTACCACGAATAAACGTGCCTGCGTAGCGCAGTTGTGCCCGAATGGCGACCGACTTTTTTCGTGCCCTAGGTGCAAATTGTAGTCGGCAGTGCAGGAAAACAGTTTACTGCACTGTATCGCAAAGTGCAACTGTCGCTTCGCATCCGAGGACCGCAAGAAGGTATTGTAAGAAATAGTTTTTTTCCTACATCGATCGTTGTCGAGGAGCTGGTGAGCCCGTAGTCGAAAAAATTAGATTCACCACTAATTTTAATCCGGTCAGGGTGGTCCCAGCGATTCTTCGAGTTTTACTTTGCAAGCGCCCTCGAGCCGACTGATCGCTCATGCAGTATGCACGTGCGTTGCGAACTGGCGAATGCAATTTTTTTGTCGTGGGAAAAATCTCCTACATGAGTACAATTGTTTTGTAGGTATAACATTTTTTTTTTTTTAATATATTCGCGTAAAAATTACATTCTTTTAATTTTTTTCGTAAATGTAACGTTTTCTTATCGCAATCAGAGACACTGGGTTTGAAACGAGCCTTACACTGTAATATACGTACATATTGGGTATCTGCGTACTAAATCAAAATACTATCTGTGTCATCTTAAAAATTAAGTACATCATTTTTGTCAAACGTATGTGAAAAAGTTTGTATTTCAATGTGTTGTACAGCTAACGTGTTTTATTTTCAAAGAAATTTTAATGAAATATTACATAAAATCATTAACAATGCATTTTATTAGAGTTGGCACCATTCTTTTCATTTTCACTGGGAAAAGGCTGTAAACGCGGAAAATACGAGACTTTTTTTGTTTACGCAGCGTAAAAAAAATTAATCTACTTTTTTGATTAATTTTTTTCTTTCAAGCAAATCTGCTACATTTGAAATGTTCTCCAAATTGTTTGTTCAGTAAATACACCTTGAAAAAATACACCTAATGAGGAGTGACCGCACAAAAGTTGACTGCGGTGGCGCTGACTGTACTTAAGCCATTATATTAATGAGAGCAAGGAAGACAGTCAGTTTCCCCTACACTTTTTATCCCAGATAGATTCCCGATAGTCTGTCTCCGTTACTCTTATTAAGTTAGAATGCCATCTAGGCTTAAGTACAATCAGCGCCACCGCAGTCAACTTTTGTGTGGTCACTCCTCATTTGTACGGATTTTTATACTATAATATAAAATCTAAACAGGCTCTTATTTATTACAAAATCTGAAAAAGCTATTTCTTAGTATGAAAAATATTTCCCTTTGTACGATTTCGTGTCACGAAGGACTAAGTTAAACGACTTGCTTTCGTGCGGTGACTCAATGAATACGTTATGTCGATTTACAAGTGATTTGAAATATGAACCAATTTTTTTTTTGCATTACAGATATGTCGTCAAACTATTTATTGAAGATCGCTCACAACGTTATAACCAGTTCTCCAGATACAAACGTAAGGGCATACTTGTGTGATTTAAACAGCGTAAGCTATCGAAATGAAAAATGGAGAAAATTTGTCGGTCTATTGCATGCAACGCAAATGGAAAGAACAATATTGTCGCACGAAAAAAAAGATAAAGCAGTTTTAAGTAGGCATTTAAAAATAGTCGAAAATTTAGTTTTTAATGAACTTCAAATGATATTCACTTCTACAAATCTTCAAACGCCGTTTGATCATAAGACTCAAACAAATGAAAAAATACTTAATTGTAATGCTAATAAAATAGAAAATGAGGCATGCCATTCCTCATTTCATTCTTACCTCTGCATAGCAACGCATAGTACAGACAAGATACGTAACGAAAATGATCGTGATGAAGTGTTTGATTCAGAGAAATTGGCGTCACCAAATGAAAATACCAAGGCAACGGGAAAACCAACTCCAGATGATAATAATTTTCAAGTACACAATGATGTTTGACAAGACATGCCGCGACCGCACATTGAAATGTCGCGAAGTTTTAGCTCTGAGTATGAGCCACTTGACACGATGGAATCTGATACAGTTGGTGAGTCGAAGTTCTCTATAAAAAGTAAGAGCTTAATAGTCCCAAAACCATTTCGGGAGTCATATGTACAGAAGGCTTCATCTTTGCGTACTGGCTGGACTGATAAATTTAACTCATACTTTGAAGTGACTTACCCATACTGCGTCCTAAGCTTCAAACGGCATCGATGTTCTACGCTCAAAAGTATGGACTCGGAAACTTCTAGATAAGCCTATGCTAAGCGTAAACATTCATCGTGTACTGCATACAAATTCACTGCGTTAATAAAAAATCCCTTAAGTGACGTAGAAGTTACAATATTTCAAACGTCACTCTATGATCACGGTTTACAGGACACTTGTAGAAGATTTGTCGAGGGTGAAAAGAGAAAAGCCCTTTTGGATATTGTGACGCGTGATGGACCTACTGTTACTAAATTTAAACTGCTAAAGACAGTTCCTGACAATGTGTTGAGGGCCGGTAACTTAAATAACGCTCTGGACACCACAATTTTAGCGAAAATCAACAGTGAAAACAATACAAAAATGATCTAGATACTAATTATAATGCTTTTATTTGGAAATTAATAAAACAACAAAGAAAAAATTGGAAAGGGAATATTTTTGATGTATATATTCAGATGTATTGTGAGTATCCCTTTTACATTCTTTTAATGGCTGAAGAAATTCTTAAATACATGCTTTTGTCAAAAAATCGTCCAATTTTCATTTATCTCGACGCTACCGGTTCCATCGTCAAAAATCCACCAGAAATTCACAGTCCTGTTTTTAATTATGCTTTGGTTCTACCCGGCGGAAAATATTATTTTCCCTTGGCTATTATCGAGTTTGTTTCATCGCATCACGGTGTTCAAGACATAACTATTTTTTTACTGAAACTTTCTCAAAATCTAAAAAAATTAACAACTCACAGACCAGTTATAGATAAAGTCGAAACAGACTTCAGCCTAGCCTTGTTACAGTCTGCTTCTCTTGCGTTTAATAACATGAAATTATCTATGTACATACAACAACTTTACTTCGTATTAATTGAGACCAAACCGGTCGCTCCTTTAACAGTGTTACATATTTGTTCTTCTCACATGTTAAAAACTGTCTTGAAAAAAATTGACGAATTAATCACTCATGATGACGTCAAAGTTTCAGCTGCTTGTGCCATAACTAAACTGATCCATGCTTCGACGCTCAATGAAATCACTATAATTTTAAGGCATGTTTTCATAATTTTTTCAACAGTCAAACGCCCGACTAAGATAAACACTTCTTTGTCATTTTTTGAAAACAGTGAGCCTGTCGACGATGATGAAGAATATACAGAGTTAAACGAAAAAGATCAACTTGCTCAATATAGAATCCAAGATGAGTTAGAAATACATGAAGATACGAGAAAAAGATCTCCGTTTTACTTCTTATTTTTCGACTTACCGAATGATGTTGTACAAAATAGTACTTATTTTAAGAAAGTTAATATTTTTAATAATGAGTCATTCATTCAGTATTTATTGCAGTTCTTAGTTCTATACATACCACTATGGTCAGCACTGATTATTTTCCGTTTCAATTCAAGCCGCGATACGAATTCAGTAGTAGAAAATTACTGGAACGGGGAGAAAAACGTTTCTTTTAAAGGTATAAAAAATATAGTTGCTACGCGTTACATTCAGGAAAAAGAGTTATTGTTACGGCAAAAATTAAGAGAAAGAACTTTTACGTTAAAGACAACAAGAGTATTGCAAAATAGAAGACTGAAGGACGAGATCGAAAGTGATATGAATGATAACGATGACTTAATTATAGAACTAACTGATAATCTCCAAAAATTGGAAAAACAAACTGGTGATGAAGAATTTCCTACAGAATCTTGGGATAAAAGTGAAGACAGAAGAAATATTTATTTTAAAAGGAGTAGAATTTTTATGTAAAAAAAGACAAAAACTAAAAAACAAACAGAACTACATTAACACAAGCAATAAATTTGTAAATAATTCGAAGGAATCCAGTTGTATAAAAAAAGCAGTAATTGAAAGAAAAGGCAGAAAATGCGGAGACAACAAAAATTACTTACAAAAAAAAAACACCTCTTCTGTGATTAATAAAACAGGTGTACGTAAAAATGTAGGCATAAAAAAGAAGGCGACTGTAAAATCAAAATCTGCACGAAAAGTTGTTAGAAATATAAAAATGAAAAAAAAAAAGAAATTTTTTGCAGTGAACCCAAAAATAAAGCCAACGAAATCCAAAAACAAAAGATAGCAGAGGAAAAAACGAGAGAGGTTGAAAATCCTGACAGAGAAGCTAGTGACGATGGTGGACTAGATGCTACTTCCTATGTAACCGAAACCAAAGAAAAAGGTATAGTTATCGCTGAGAAAACCGAAAGCTGTCGTAATAATTTACAAATCGACGTTGTATCCGCAGAAAGTATTCCAAATATTTGTATTGCTCGATCAAACTACCCGAATAATTTTGACGCTCAAAAACTTACCGTAGAAAATATAACATTGTATGAAACAAGCTTACAAATATTGAAACCAAACAGATGGCTAGACGACAGTATCATTAATTCTTTCTTCCTAGTATTGAGGATAATGCGATTGCACCCTTAAGAATCTTACCATTTGATACTTTTTTTATGACATCTCTGCTATCGAAAGATGGATTAAACGAGATGTGGACTGAATGGGCCTCAAAAGTCGACTTGTGGAGTTTTCACGTGTGGCTAATGCCAGTAAATTGTAACGGTATTCATTGGACACTTTTACTTATTATACTTTCGCTGGAAAAAATTTTTTATATAGATTCTTTGCACGGTATGCCTCCGGAGAAATTAATAGAGAATGTGTGTCTATTTATGGAGATGTTTAGTGGTCCGAACGTGCGAAACGCCAGAAACATATCGTGGTGTAAGTGGACGTTGCACGATCCCAATGATGTGCCCCTACAAACTACGGTTCCTGGCAGTTCGGGAAACTGCGGCGGCCACACGTGTTTGTGGGCCTACGTCACATGTATGGGACACCAATATTTTTTTTAAGAAGAGGATATGCCAAATGTAAGAATAAATCTTGCTATATTTTTTCAAAATTACGATAAGTATTGTAAAAAAAGTGCAATAACACAAGAAAAACGTAGATCTCGTAGAATCGTTAACAAATGTAAGAATATAACGGAGAAAATCAATATAAACTCGATTAAGATTGATAAAACTGTACCGATTTTTAATTTTGATACAACATTAGAATTCTTATCAACATCGTATTTATTAATCGAATAGAATGTATAAAAACCGAATTATTTTTTCAAATAAAAATTTCTAAGATTTTAAATATTTTCAAATACAAAATTCAACAACCATCATTAACACTACAATATGTAGGACATACCAGTAAATATAGACTTTCAAAAGTCATGACTAGACAAATTTATCTTCGATAAATGATCAACTCCTTATTTTCCAAACCGAGCGACCATCGTTTGTTCAACAAACGCATGCAAGTTGTGGGTGAATATGATAATTATAAATTAAAATTCTTTCAGAGCCGGCACGAGTAGACACTACATATTAGACATTTTAATTAATTTTTTTGCATACGTGCATCAACGTTAAGGTGGAAAACTTCGTATTTAATTATAGTAATAGTTATTTGTATAGTACCAAGGGCTCGAGGCCCTATGAAGTACAAGGCCCTATGTACTTCCCAAGCCTGGCAACCTTTAATTGAATAAAAAACGTAAGAGATTAGTGGGTGTATGTTATATGTATGAGTCCTATTTGTCTTAAAAGTGGCACAATGATTGTTAGATATCGAGCGGACTCTATGATAAGAGAAAAAGAGAGCAGCGCCGGATGAGCACAAAGCTCGTGGTAACTCCCGGTTCGGATAAGATCCTCAGATCCCGAAGGAAATGAGGAACGTACCAAGGAAAAGACTCTGCCATTGACTTGACTAAAAACTTTATTGACAGAAACATAGCGGTTGCGAGAGAGCGACAATCTCTCTCGGCTGCGTGAGTCTGCTCGCGAGCGCCGACGTGGGACTCGAGAGCATGCGGTAGTTATACTGACTTTATATGCGGGCTACCTCGCAGGGCAGCAACAAATTGACGAATATGTAATTGTATGTAGGTATGTATAACTTCTTGCATTAGAAGTCGAAGGGAAAGCAGAAATAAACTTATGCTATGTACAGCAAGGTATTATTCGAGAATATTCGAGAAGCTATAAGAGTCTTTCTCGCTCGGCAAGTCTTCGGCTTCGAAGTCATCATAACAATAACACTGACACTTTGAGCACTTAATTATTAGAATTTAAGTAAAGGAAGTAAATGTACAAGCGATAAGAATATAATTAGAATTACATGAAAATATGTACATTTACGCTAGTTCAATCCTAAACAACGATTTTTACAAGAGTATTGATCAGTTTATTTATTTTTCTTCCTACGCGCATATACTTTGGCGTGGAAAACTCCGTGTTTCCCGAGCCTGGCGGTCTTAAATTGATTAAAAAACGGAGGATATAAGTGTGTGTGTGTTATGTGTATAATCCCTATTTATTTGCAAAGTGGAACAAGGATTTTTATAAGAGTTATGATCAGTTTATTGATTTTTTTTCCTAGGCGCATTTACTTTGGCGCGGGAAACTCCATGTTTCCCGAGCCTGGCGGCCTTATTTGCCCCTAAAAACGCATAAAAATCATGTATTTGTGTGATAGGGAAAGATTCTATTTGTATTTGAGGTGGCACAAAGAGGCATAAAAAAGATATAGGCCTTTTATCGAGTTTTTTCGCATTTTCGCATACACGCGTATACAGAAAACTCTGTATTTACTGGGCCTGTCAGCCTTACAAGCCTTTGAAAACCCATAGATATATTGTAAATGTGTCATAGAAACATATTATGTCTGTTTTTGAGCTGACACAAAGAGACATAAAAAAGTTATAAATCTTTTATCGAGTTTTTTCGCATTTTTGCATATACGCGAATACGGAAAACTCTATTTTTCGGGCCTGGCGGCCTTACTAGCCTCCGAAAACTTATAGATATATTGTGTGTGTGTGTGTCATAAGAACATATTCTATTTGTTTTTGAGCTGGCACAAAGAGACATAAAAAAGTTATAAACATTTTCTCGAGTTTTTTCGCATTTTCGCATATACGCGAATACGGACAACTGTATTTTTCGGGCCTGGCGGCCTTACTAGTCTTCGAAAACCCATAGATATATTGTGTGTTTGTCATACGAACATATTTTACTTATTTTTGAGCTGGCACAAAGAGACATAAAAAAGTTGTAAACCTTTTCTCAAGTTTTTTCGCATTTTCGCATTTACGCAAATACGGAAAACTGTATTTTTCGGGCCTGGCAGCCTTACCAGCCTTCGAAAACCCATAGATATATTGTGTGTGTGTCATAGGAACATATTTTATTTATTTTTGAGCTGGCACAAAAGGACATAAAAAAGTTATACACCTTTTTTCGAGTTTTTTTGCATTTTCGCATATACGCGTATACGGAAAACTCCGTATTTTCCGGGCCTGGTGTCCTTCAATTGTTTAAATAACGTACGAGATTGTTGGATTGGGCAATTGGAGTGATATATATGCGTTTTTACGGTGGCAGAAGCCGTTTTAAAAAATTT
>JAPYYV010011087.1:0-12178 GCA_030522625.1 Copidosoma aretas | reverse complement strand
GATATTGTTTTACGCTTGTAATTAAAAAAAAAAATCTCTGTCGTTTTGCGTTACTAAACGAGGAGGATCTCACGATGTGTACGGTAATGCTGGTGACGATTTTTTTTTATCGAATAATTAATTAATTAATTTTAGTGAGTTACATTATTAACGGTCTATGCCTGCTTACAAATGCGTTGAAAGTCGGCCACTGTACTCAAATTATTCATATTATATGAGAACAAGATTCGAAATTAATATATTATATATAAATATATATTATGAAAGAAAAAGAAATACTATATTAGTTAGATAGTTAGGCGTATGATGTATAGCATTGTTTTAATAAACAAATTTACACAACTATGCAAACTCATTATTATAAAAGAAATAACTATAAAATAAATTATAATAATAAAAATAGATCTACATAAGAGTACGTTGTGTGCAGTCAAACTCCTTTTTGGATTGCCTGATTATCCAAGAAAATGATCAAAGAAGGGCAAAGTGCATTAGTTGCATTTTATCGTGACAGCCAATTACAGGTACACACAATTACACCCACGTATCTCCGTGAAATCGATACACTGGAAATATGATCGATTTGATCGTCTGACTGCATGTACATTTTTCACGAGTATTTTGCACATTTGATATTAAAGAAATAAACAAAGATGTTGAACAATTAAATAAAGTTAAAAAATAAACACTCTTGGATTACATTGAAACCCTTTTAATGCTTAAAACAATATAATTAACCAACTAAAATGAAAACTAAAATTTGAAAAATCATTTGGACGAGGGCTTGTCTCACAAGTATGTGTCGATCTTTTAAATGTCTGTGAAAATTTTTGCTGTGAGGAGAGTGTA
This sequence comes from Copidosoma aretas, assembly GCA_030522625.1. NCBI lineage: Eukaryota > Metazoa > Arthropoda > Insecta > Hymenoptera > Encyrtidae > Copidosoma > Copidosoma aretas. Next base: position 11,329 of record JAPYYV010011087.1, on the reverse strand, counting down.
CGATTTTTCTGACAATTGGCTATCAGTGTTAGTATATGAACATATATATAAAAGGAAAATTTCGTTAACCAAAACTATTATTGCCTTTGAACCAAAAAAAAGTGACGAAATGAATAATTGCGTAAAACACACACAACTGAACTTTAACTCGGATGATCGAAAGGTTGTGTGATTATTGAGAGAAAAAAGTTGTACGGACTTTAAAATCTCTCATTGAAAAATCTGCGACAAGAGTTTTTCTCCAACTGCTCAATTATGAGAATAATAAAAACAATCGAACCGTTTGTCGGACACTTTTTTTTACACGCAACACTCAATATAACGTGAACAGACAGCGACGACATGATTACTCAGCAATAGAAAAATCAAAGAACAGGCAACAAACGAGAAAAAAAAGTAAGAGAGAGTGAACCCAAAAAAAAAAAAAGAAAAAAAAAAAATTTGAAAAAAAAAAAAAAAAAAAAAAAAAAAAAAAACTAGGTGTACACACATTTGTATTTAATGAAACAATGGGCGCGCGTCAAACACGTGCCGAGTATCTCTCTGGAGCCTTGAATTCTATGCCTTAATAAATCCTTAATCGTTATTACTCGAAAGACATATCCTCGTGAGAATTGCTCTCGTGTGAATACATTCACATTTAAACAAGTACTATTTAAATATTTGCAAAGGATTAATTTTAAAATGTAAGGTAACGACAAATATATATACATATATATATACATACATATATATGTATAATTATCGAGTAAAACAAAATTAAAAAAAAAAGTATAAAAACGAGTAAATAAGTGTAATTTAACTGTAACAATATGAATGGAGTACACAGGTTAAATAGTGCCTGGCACCGTTTGTGGCCCTCCTGTCATTTAAACTATATCGTGTAAACGTGTACCAAAAGAAGAACGACGGATAACAATGATACATCGTATATGACTATTACATACAGAACCGAGAGCGTATTTTTTTGTTTTTGTTTGATTTCATCCTTTCCATCCGAATTCTAGAATCTGTAACACCGTCGCACGATCATGTTTTTTTTTTGTTCTTCAGTCTTTTCAGTCATTATGTTTAATAATAATTAAAAAGAATGAAAGAAAGTCACACGATTATTCTCCGTTGTATATATAAATATGTATAATCTCCAGTTTTTAAGACGACCAAGCGTAATACACTTTTTATTAAACAAAACGTGAAGTAAGGGAAAATAGGATCAAGATATAAGAGAAGTTGTTATTTTTCATAAAAGACGAATTATGACTATTTAATGTAATCGAAACAAGGAGGAAAAGGAAAAAAATGCCTCCTGTAGTTGTGCGAAATAATAATAACTGTACTTTCCTATTATTATCATCGACGCAAACAAAATTTGTTGTTAAATATGTTGTGAACTTGCTGGATATGCTGTGTATCGATATTATTATTATTATTGCGTTACTTGTTTCCTTGAAGCGCGTGGGTGGATGGAACAAATTGTTTAGATCTTTAATTTTTCTTTTTGTATAATATAAAAAAACTCACTCTCTGTCCAAATCAGTGTGCTTAAAACTAACCCTTAAAGAAAAAAAATGTATAAGCACGATGTATGTCGATGGTACATCGATCAAGTTAAATGGACCACTCATATACGAAAAAGGGTTCAGCGGAGCCGGACAAAGCTGCCATCCTTGTAGATTGCATGCATACATTATACACAAAACGAAAGCTTCTTATTTATCGAGTTATTGTTTCATCGATGATGCGTTCTTTTTTTTTTCATTTTCTTAGTCATATGCATGTCATGAGATCGAGTTTTTTTTTGTCTATAATAAGATGACTTTTTTATCGTATAATTTAACGAACCTACTATTAATAGAGATTGTCTGTATAACGCCATGATGATATACATAAATATATATTGAGTTTATAGAGAAAAACGAGATGATATGAAAAGTATGTTGTTGAATAAAGAAAGTTTTAAAACGATCCAAAGTAGTTTTTTTGTGATTGGCTGGGGAGACAATTTTGTCCGTCTCTGGTGTTACTCAACTGCAAATTGTTGACATTTCGCTTATATACATAGTGTTGAATGAAAGAAAAAAAAAGGATTTGAATTTGCCAATGAAATTCTACAAAGAGAAGAAAACAGGGTGTAATAATTATAGGATATGGAAAAAAATAATGTCTCATTAGTTATTAAAATTTCCCAAGTGCGCCTGACCGTCAGTGTCAAATTTCTTTTTATTTTCGTATATAGGTATACATTGAAAAAAAAAACATGCGATTAGACAATTTTGTGGGGCAAAGAAAAAAAAAGCGATGGCTGAAACCTCGTTTTTTTTTTTTTTAATGCGCTAAAGGATGACGAGTTACGTACTATTGTTGTACATAAGTAGTAAGTATTGGGATTAAACATGAGGGTGTGGATTTGCATACTAGCATACTGTATGGGGCCAGTTCGGTCAATGTTCAGTCCGAATGAATGAGAAACGAGAGTCAAGCCAATGCATATGGTACAACGTATATGATACATAAAAAAGCGTTAGCGATGTTGAAATGAAGTGAATAAAAATGCGCAGTGTGTTGTGTTGAACTAATTATTCACAGAGTCAGAATAAAAAAAATCGAATCTTTGTAGGTCATACAGGCACGTAAAAAGAAAATTTTGTTGAATGTTATATTTATACATATAATAAGAATAAGTAGACATGTATATATACACACTACGATCAAGATAAAAAATTCAATGTGCATCTACATAAATAAATATATATTTTTAATATGAAATAGAAAACAAAAAATAAAAAAGCACACACTTGCGTGGCAAGAAAATTTTTGCGAGCCAGTCGAAATTTTTTAAGTTTTTGCAGCTTCTATCTGTACTAACTCCTGCTACTTAGCGCTCAAACTTTACACACGTACATATACATGGAGATGAGGGATAATTAATTTCCTCAAAAAACTCTACCACGACTATTCGTGTATCTTGAAAGATCAAGTGCATATATATATATCGGGTCAAGAATAACAAGCCAAAAAAAAACAAACGAACAAAAAGCCGGGGTGAAAGAGGGTCGCACTCGAACGCGTACTTGAGTTTCTTATGCTGTGTTACAAAGAGTATATGGGATACAATAAACCGCGTGAAAAGAGGACGAGATTCTTCGTTGCATCGAATTTTCTTTTGTACGCTTAAGAGGCTTTTTTTGATTAATCATTCGGCTAAGAGTTTTGGTGAATATATTGTATACAACATGTGCCGCTTTTTTTTTTGGTTCAAATCTAGATCGGTTTTTCGCGTAGCCGAAATTTCGATCGAAAAGTGCAAACATTTTTGAATATCCTGTGTACTCGAACTGAAATGGACCACCTCTTTAAAAAAAAAAAAATGTTTACAAAGAGATATTTTTATTAGATTTTTTCTTACGTAAGAAAACTATACTAACCTGGCTAAAAAACTATTGCTATTATACAAAAGTATAGCACATGAAAGCTTTAGGTCAAACGTTGTCGCTATTTGGTTTAGGATATATCGCGGTACGTAATAAATTTGAAATTTTTATCAACGCGACTTTAGATTTTTTTTTAGTTCCAAAAGATAATATTGTTGATTAAATCGATACTCTTACGACGAAGATTCGCGGTAACATATCATGTAAGTTTAGACGAGTAACACATTTTATCAATATTATTAATATCGATTGACAACAAATAAATTCTCTACTTGTTTCAAAGCTCAAATCGTTGTATATCCTACAGATATTTATCGAACCATTCATTTGCAAAACGTAACAAGCATTAAGGGCGAGTAAAAATTAGAAAATGTCAAAGCACTAGCCGGTCAAAAAGCCGCTTAAACTGTACCTTAAACACTTAAGTGCTTCTTATCCTTTTGAGTCGCTTCAAAGAGAGAAAATAATTTTCCGTTCCGGTACAATTACTTCGAAAGTGACCTTTTTTCGTCGAGGACTATAATACATAAGTACTCCTTTTCGTACCTAAATAAAAATTTACACAAACCATTGTAGGGATAGCAGTGGCTTTGATGTATGGAAAAAGCTTTTTCGATAGCAGAAAAATGACTCTATTTTCGTAACTTGTTATTTATTGTTTTTTTTCTTGACAATCGTAAAATTACAAGCCGTGTGGTGTAAAATGGAAAATATTTTAAAAGTTGTCATCTTGCCACACATACAAATTAACAAAAATGTATACCGCTAGTAAAAAAATATTTAAATATATTAGTACATTAGAAGTTAGTACGTTAAACAGTAGAGTTATATGCAAGACACCACCCATAGCCGGTTTATAATATATAGAAACGCAGCAAGAGAATTACTTACATGCATATGTTATAAAAAAATAGCGCAGATATAAAATGTACAGTGCCATGCCATGAAAAAAATATATTTATACGCACCATACCGATGTTAAATACTTTCTTTATTTAAATTTTTTTCTTTCCATAATAAATTTACATAAAGAAAGTCAGTACACGTGCGACAAGAACTTCTTTAATATATATATATGAAAAGTGAAAGAAAAAGCGCACCTTCGAGAAACAAAGAATCGTAAATAATAGCTGACAACAGCTCGTGTAATAATTACGCGCAACTTCATGCTAAACTTAACGATAAAACGTCTCATACGGATCTTCTTGAGTTTCTCAACAATGCATGTGCTATTCTGCAAAAAGTAGCAACAATATCCATAACATTTATGATATAAAAAAAAAGTTAATCAAGCCATATTTGAGAGATAACAAAATGCCCCAGAGATCGTATTTACTTTAAATATTTTTTTTTTATTTATCATATGGTAAAGATGGATATTTAAGAAACTCAGGGAGAGCTTGAGAACTAAATTTTTGCGTAATATTTTGACTTTATTACCGTAATGTTTGCGTAATCTTAAGATACACGCGCGAATCGAGTTAGGAGTACGTGTCCTTTGAATTTTGGTGCTCGATGATTATAAATACTTTATTAATTAAGTCATTATCATTGTCATTGACGATTATTTTTATTACTATAGGATACGTAAATATAGATTTATTACTATTATTGTCATTATGTTACTTTTGCATATCTTTTATTATAAGTTAAGACGAAAAAAAAAGAAAGAAAACGACATTACCGATTTGAACGATTCAACGCATATTCGTCATTGTCGCCTATCGATATGTCGTTCAATAAAATGAGTGTGGAATGCGGATTCGTATTTGTTATTTATTTCTCCTTTTGTTCTGCTGTTTTCCGATGATAGGCAGTGATTACACAGAAAACACGTAACTTATAGGTGTTTATGTAAAATGAATGAAAAATAAAATAAATACAAAATACATACACGCGACTATTGTGGTTATATTTGTGTATCTGATATATATCCCAATAAATTTTTGGTTTTTATAAATTTATTTCCAACACATGCAAGCATGTATGGTTAGAAAAGGGAATGTTTAAAAAATGTGAATAAGTAATTACAAGTCAGTTTTTATTAAATAAATGGCAGCATTTGTCAAATTCATATAATTCTTTATTACACACAACTTACTGCATACAAAAATTGCCGTGACCATTATTAATTATAAAAATCCTCTGGCAGATGTGATATACTGCTATATTTAACAAAACAGTCATCCTACTTTTAAGTAATTATACAGATATATAAACTAATCATTAAATCAGGATGACACGGATTACTATAACGACTAATTTAATAGACTGCCACGGTTAACTTTCTTAATTTTATTGTTTGTAGCATGATTCGTTAACGAGATACTTAACTAATGAAAAATTTAGTTATCGTGTTAGAATATATCTTCAGAAATACCAACTCGAGCACAGTAATAAGAAAGATTTATTCTTATAAATAGTAGTGTCAAAAAAATTAAATGCATGTTTGTTTTGTCTTCTAATAGAACATCTGATGTATCTTACGACAACATAACTTGAATAAATCATATAAATTTCAAGACGTTATACAATTAAAAGTGAAAAGATTGAACGGCAGTTTGGAAGTTTTGTTTTTTCTATTTGGCATCGATTTTAAGTACGGCTCAAGAAGTTGAATGAAATAAATAAAAAACCAAAAAAATGACAAATTAATATATTTCTTTTCAACAATGATTAACTTCTTCAGTTCTACTTAGAAACGAATTCATAGAGCGTAAAATGCCTTCACTTTATTAAGCTTAATTAGGAAAAATATTTTGATTCTGTAAATATTAGTATATCTTCTTAAATATTAATTTTCATTCAATTCACATAAGGCGGCAGCGTTCATCACTCTTGGGATCTCCCTGAAAATAAAAAAAAAAATGTTTTTCAACAATGAAGAAGATAGGTGAAATAGTGATTATTCCCAGATCTAACAATTAGAATTTTAATGCTCTATTTGTGTAAAGTGAAATTTATTACTGTAATTCATTAATAATGTTGTTTTTAATACCAGTGTTAGCCACGAAGCAAATGAGTGGAAAGACAGACAGCTCTGATTTGCTACAATAAATGCATTGCAATAATGAAAGAGTAAGATAAAAGAGTATAGATCGCCCATTAGTTTCGAAATAGTGTTCCCAAAACTGAAAATTGCACTAAGGTTAAAGCAAGCAAGATAAATATTTAACAAATCCAGATGTGCCAGTATTAAAAGTTAAATAAATTTAAAGTATAGAGATACAAGTATATATTAGAAGATAATATTTGTGGTATCTGCGACAGCTAGATCAATTTGTGCTCAACTTACGTATTACTTGCTCGTCAGAGCTGTGTGTCGTCGTACTTAAAAGAAGTTGAAGAAACTAGTTCTTCTCTATAGGAACAAAAGGTAACAGCGTCAATATATCAATCCCAAATTTTTAATATTAATATTAATTGTAATCTGTGCACGCAATATAATCACAAGAAAATATATTGTGCAAGAATTATTGTTATACAAGCTAGATACTAGTATTGAAATATATTTGCAATGGAACGTAAGCAGCATGTTAGTTAAACTACAATTAAAATTATGGATAAAATATGCAAAGCCTACCTGCTGATGATGAAGCTCTTCAGGTAATCTTAAAAAACTCTCCCTGTGTCGTGACACAGATGTGGACAGCTGTTGTCTTTTTCGCTCCGAAGTAGCCATTTCCTGGAAGAAAGGAAAAAAATTGTATTTTTCATCGATTGAAAACAGTTTTGAATTGTTTCAAGCAAATAAGGAGGATAGTGAGGATAGTAAGGAAATGGGTAAAAATTGTAATAACTTGTATTATCCACGGCATGCAATGGGACGTACAAGATTTTGTACATACTTCTCCGTCGTTGTTGAGCAACAAAGTGGTCATATTATCGCCAATAAACCATTTCTGGCTCTTCATCACCAGATTGGTAGGTGGCTCGTGAGTCACACCGATGTCAGATGACCATACGGTCACACTCGCACCCGGCTCGAGCTTAGCCGTCCTGTGGAATTTGAAGATAGTTTCCAAGTTTCCAGCCTTGCGGACCAATTGCCAACCGCTCAGAGCCATTTCCTAGGTTAAAAAAGGACAAATAGTTTACAATTCCTCAGTCGGTAACTTTAAGATAAAATTTAGTATGAAAATAAATAAACTACATGCTCAAAACTTTATTGCATTACAGTTAGTCTTACAGTTACAGCGCGATGAAGATGAAAAAAAGGTACACAAAATTGGAAAAGAACAAATTGTCGCACACAAGAAACTCCAGGGCTAAATCAACGACTCACTTTGTTGCCCTTGTTGGTGAGTTTGACAAAGCGACCCTGTGCCTCGGCCTCGGTGATCTCAACGTCACCTCGCGCCGAGCCCGTGACGCTGTAGTCACTGCTGCTGCGCTCCTCGGACTCCTCCATCAGGGTGCGCTTCCTCTTGCTACCACGCACCGGAGTGGCCCGGCTGGGAGTCTCTCGGCCCGACGAGCTACCCTGCGACTGAGCGGGCGTTATATTGAGCCTGGCCTCCTCTGATTCGAGGAGCTTCCTGTAGGCGGCGATCTCGAGATCGAGGGCGACTCTGATGTCCATGAGATCCTGGTACTCCTGGAGCTGGTTCGCCATCTCGTCCCTCATGCGTCCCAGCTCTTCTTCCAGGGCGGCCAAGTTTTCGGCTTGTCTCGCCCGCTCGGATTCTCGCTGATTCTCCAGTTCACTGAGGCAAGAGAAGAACAATGTGATACACGCGCGCGACGATCGAGATTAAAACTATTGATCGTGACCAAACAGATGCGGTGACTAACCGGATGCGAGAGCTGAGGGCATTGTTTTCCTTCTCGAGCTCGTTGATGCGAGAGTTGCAGTTCTCGACGCGGGTACGAGCCTGCCTGAGCTCCTCGACCGCGAGGGTGGTGGCGCCGTTGTGACGCTGGGCGTGCGACTTGAGGTTCTTGATCTCCTTCTCGTACATGAGTTCGATCTCCTCGCGGTTGACGCGCATCTGGGCCTCGTACTGGTCGCGCAGCTCCTGGAGAGACTGCTGCATCTTCGCCTCATACTGCTCGGCCAGGCGTCCGTCTATCTCCGAGATGTCCACCTGTAAGGAACGACGACGACGACGACGTCGACGACAAGGGATTAGGGGTGAAAAATATGGCAACAGCTGCAAAAACGTGGGAGACGAAACAAAGAAAACTCACCTGGCGCTTGGTGCGGGTCTCGGTGAGCTCCTGCTGGTAGACCTGGTCCTTGAAGCTAATGTCCTCCTTGAGGCTCTGAATGTGGTTCTCGAGGTCGATGCGCTGAAGGGTCTCCTCCTCCAGGTTCTTGCGCGACTCCTCGAACGCGGTGCTCAGACGCTCGAGCTCCTTCTCGAGTTCGCGCACGCGTTCGGCGAGTTTCTTGCGCTCGGCCTGGGACTGGTTGTATTGGGATTGCAGGTCGTTACAGCGGCTCTCGAACAGGGACAGATTGCGCTCGGCCACTTGCAGGTCCTTTGTCTTTTTGTCAAGCCTGCGGAGAATAGAGAGTTCCAGGGTTAACAATTCATGAATGATAGGGTTTAAATGTCCAGTGCTACCAACATCATTGGGTCAATTTTGGATCCGTCACTTATTTCTCTCAAGGCTATGGTAAATTTATTTAAAAACTCATTGATGTAACTTTTTATGAGTCAATCATAATTCGATCAAGGTTCAGTAAAAAGAGGTCAATGGTCCCAAAACAACGAGCAGCACTCTCCCCCTCCGGCAGCAGCTCGAACTCAGGAATAATTTCCGAACATCTGGCGCGACACGTGCACCACAGTGCGGGCTGTGAGACCCCCCGTCGTCATTCAGCCTTTCTATTTTGATAAATTTAAAAATCTCTCCCTTTATTTTTTTTTAGTTTTTAACACAATATCCTATTCCTACAGAGATCGGTAATCCAATTTATCGATCGTCGTGAATTAATTTGCATGTATACCAAACAATCGACAATCACAAGACGGTGCAAGCGGCATGTCGATCAATTGCGGACTTTACATATAGTAAGGGAAGAGGAAACGGCGACGCGAGCTCGTTAAAGAGGAAGAGTGAGTAATAGACTCGGAGATAAATGGCCTTTCCTCCTCTGCTAGCTGAATTCGGTTGAATTGACTCGAGATTCAACGGCCCAATATTGTTGGAATGTAGAAGGCAAGAGATGGACTTTCTATTGCTGGTGACGACTGAGGGCAATAAACCGATGGGCGAGGAAATTTTCAATCCATGATTATTGTACTGCGGAGGCTTTTCAAGTGTGATACAAATCAATGACGACGGATTTTGAAGTCTTTTTTCATTTGTCAATGTCACTCTTTTTTCCGCAGCATGAGAAAACACCCACATATTCTCCTTCAATACTATTCAGTTTTGACGTTTTCAACCGGCACAAGTACGCCGAAACGCGCGCAGTGCAAAGATTTACGACGCTAAAAAGTTCACCGCTATGACGTGAGCGCGCTAAAAATGTAACCGACAAAATATGGCAACGCAGCGCTAACTAATCTCGCGAGGAATGTGATGTGTCACATTCATTAGTGTACAATCGAAGGACTTCAGAGACCTACTGGTGAAGTATAGCTTTGAAGATCCGTCTCATCGATATCAGATCGCGAAAGTGAAAGTCGAAAGTATTATACTCATGGGCCCGAGAGGATTTACGAGGGCTCGAGCGTCTGCCATCCGAGTGTATTCAGCCCACGCGGCTGTGGATCTTCAAATCTAGCTGTACGTTGCAGGAGTGGATACTTGTAGAATTTTTTTTGTACTCATCACTCTCGGAGTATTTTCATGGACAAAAAAGGCCAGGGGAAATCGTATTGTATTTTTTTCAAGTAATAATACGATGTATGACAGAATTATCTATTTTACACTGATGGTGTACACAGACAGAAATCACACGTGTAAAATACCAAAGAGCAACGAAAACAGGTTGAATGCCAGTGTTTTAACAACCAAAAACAAAATACAATGCATTCCACACCAGCCCCGCTACTCTCGAGGGGTTCTTTTGTTAAAGGTGCGGCTGACTCACGTCGCGTGTAATTTAGACGGCTGTACAGCCCCATACACTTTGCCCGATGTGCCTCTCCCTCGCTTTGCAATTGTGGGGCCAATGCTAATGAGTTTTATTTCCCCTGTCTAGAAGTATGATGCCGTTTATTTCCATTGGCCGAAGGTTGGATGGTTGTTTGGTGTTGCTGTATAGAAGGAAGGAAGGTTTTTTCCTTGGATAATCGTACTTATCCATGTGCCGCACCTCGAGTCGTCGTTGTTTTGCACAGGGAATTTGATGGCTCTGAGGTTTGCCGCAGAAATTTTCTCGTCTCGCGATCGATTATTTTACGCGTGAGCGATTACATTACTTGCAAGCTAAGTTGCAGGTGTGCTTGGAGTAGCCGCGGCGCTAATTTGAAAATATACTTTTTTTTGTTTTTTTTTTCTCCGAGGATGAAAAATTACGCCGATGAAAAGGATAAAAACGATCATCGTTAATTAAAAAAAAAACACACAAATTGCAATTCGTTTCTAAACGGGTGTAGCAATTTAATATCAGACAATTTACCTGGAACGTAAGGGCAGGAAAATAAATAGGAGCTAGCGTGTTCTGACGTCCTTATATACAACCCAGACTGTATAAAGTGCCGCTCGGCACGTACCTTCGCTCCGTACTTATATACAAAAGGAAGTCCCATCGGCACATTTTTCCCCAACGCTATATACCTCCTGTCCTCCGCAAGCCGAAGGTTACAACATACCATAAAACGTCCAGCTCGACAATACACACCCGATCAGAAATTATGTACGGCTGCCGTAAGCGTGTATACTGCCCGTATACCGAAACCGTACACGGTGCGTATACCGAATGAGCTCAGGCGCATGTA
>JAPYYV010011086.1:0-13953 GCA_030522625.1 Copidosoma aretas | reverse complement strand
GTAAAGTGCGCTCCATGGAAAAAGATTCGCCGCTACTCTGCTCAGTTCAAACGGCTACTTCTCCTCCTATCCCTGCAATATATATACCTAACCTCTGGTATATACGCCCATTTCCAGATTTCCTCTCCTCTCCTCGCAGGCGCACATGTGCCTTCGCCCCTATCCTATGACGTAGCTCTCGTCGAGTAAGATGTGCGTATGGTTCGGCGACTGGCCATGGCGCGGCGCTCGAACCAGTGGCAAAAAGTGGTCCCGGCAGTTAACATTGCGGTCAGCAATCTCTCTACTAATTTTGGTCTCTATTTCCAAAGATCTGCATACCAGAAAACACACTAGCCACTCTGACTTTTATTCAAAATTCGTTCTCCAAGGCCCTCATAACACTTGTTATTTCACTTATACTGCTTCCTATGAACATCTCATCATCCACGAACAGAGCCAAGTACAATATATTTGACTGTTTCCTACACACGAACAAAGACAATTCAGATTCACACTTCACAAACCCGAATTTCTCTAGAAAAAACTTTAATCATTTGTTCCAGCATCGCGACGCTTGTTTCAGTCCGTATAACGACTTGTTTAACTTGCACACTTTATTTTCTTTAAGTCCTTTGGGTATCTTCATGCATATATTTTTTTCAAGCACTCTGTAGAGAAATTCAGTTTTTATATTGAACTGCAACATCTCCATGTTTTCCTGGGCTACGATGGTGAATAGCATCATGAACGACTTGTATCTAACAGCCGGGCATAGGTCTCGCCATAATCAATACCAGGAAACTGGCGAGAACCACGAGCACATAATGCCTGTTGATTCTGCCGGAGACGTCCGTCTGTAACTTTAATACCCATTTTGTAGCGATAACGTTTGCATCTTTCGGCGTTCCAACCGCAGACCAGGTGACATTCTTGTTAGGGACCAGCAGTTCTTCAATGGCTTCCTCCCAGTACTTCTTTTTGTCGGCACTCAGGGCCCCGTCATAGCGTGACGGCTCCTGAACATTAACAAAGTTCGCCTTATACCTCTTTGGCTTCTTCATTCTTGCTCTGTCATGCAAGACCGGGGTCTTCAGCTGCAGATCAGCCATTCTTCTTTTCCTTGATGCTTCTTGATAACTGGATTTACTTTACAAATTCTCTCGCTTTTTTTATTGTCAGTCTGTTGCTTACCATTTATATATTGGTTAATGTACATATCTTTAGTAGTACTCTCCTCAAAATGCATTTGCAGATCTGGCTCATTGATGTACTGAGCCAAGCCCTATATCTCGACTACCTCGGTTGGCGATGACTGAGTCTTGACACGCCTCACCTAGATGACACGTTCAGCAGGCTTCTGTCCACCAAGCCGGTCGAACCTGAGATCTCTTGCCACGATAACTTTGTTTATTGTGGGACTGAAAAGTTTCCAGTTGTTTGAATCGTTGAATCGTTATAATATCCGACTAATATCACCGTGGCGGCGTTGGAGTCGAATTTTGACCCACCCGGCTCCAGTACGAGTACGTAGATCTCAGTTTTAAACGCGTGCATGTGCCCTATTTTGGGTTTTCTGCCATACCACGCCTCAAACAGTATCCCGTTTTTATCGGTTGCTTAAACGCTCCCGTTTGAGGAGTGAACGGCTGCATTTACTGCCAATAGATTTCTTGGGACGGGGTTTGCATACAGCATGGTCCTGGCAGACCCAATAACGGTCCTATTTTCCCTCTCAATGTGGCCATTATGATGAGAACAGTATGGAGCGAAGATCGCGTGTAGAATTCCTCTGTCTGATTAAAAAAACTTTAAAGTCACCATTTCGAAATTCCCCTCCGTTGTCAGTACACAGCATCTTTACACTTCTTCCAAGAGCAGTCAGAATCATTTTGCAATACACCGTAAAAGAATTATTTTTATGCTTTAAGTGATAAATACTTTGGATACCACTCTTTCTGTCCTTAGACGTCCTTAGAAGTGGAACAAATTTTGTTCCGCCCAACGACGTTGTCATCGGGCCACATAGGCCCGTATGAGCCCACTTACTAACATCGAAACCATAAAATCATAGTTTGGTTTGTGGTTCTTGTCATAGCCTTGGCGGTGCATTTTTCTGTACTGGCAAAGCTCATAGAAAAAATCCTCGTTGTTCATCTCACCGACTTTAGCAAGAGTGTCGTTATTTATCATTTCCTTTAGTGTACCAGCGTTGACGTGACCCAGCTTTTCGTGAAGCTGCCGTAAGCTACAATCAACTTGATTTGCCTTTGCGATGACCACCTTAAAGAACATACAGCATCTGCTACTGGTACATTGTATACCTTTAGCTGCTCATTTTGCATCTTTTTGACCAATCTACTGTCTTTTTCGATATCAAAGACAATACGCAAGCCCTTAGCTGTACACACGTTCGTTGATAAGAAGTTTTTGGCGAACGTAGGCACGTAAAGTACGTTTTCAAATTTCCCGTCCAACCATTCGCCATCTACAAGCCTTTTGATCAGGATGCTTCCCACTCTGGCAATTTCGTGCTCGATATTGTCACCAGCATACACACACTGCCTAAGTTCCATTTTGTTGAGAGTACAAACCCATTTCTTTCGATAGCAGATGTGTCTACTTGCTCCGCTGTTGGTGAGCCAGAGGTCCACCACACCGCAATCGCCCGCTTTTCTCTTTACTTAGATGGTGAAATGGGCTTCCATGTTACCAACAGCAGCAACAAACGCACCGTTAAACTTCGTTCTTAAATTTGAATTACTCGCCAGCGTGCCAGCTCCAAATGCTCTGCGCTTACTTTATTTGTCTATTGGACCTTCCCGCACATCTTGCAATCTTTCTCTGTAAAACTTGAAAAGGTGGTTATGACCGCTACATTTTCTGGAATTCTGTTGGCTTCTAAAATTTTCTCTTAATCTGTTTATGGCCGATCGAGGTCGCAAGATACACCCTGTTTTATTCCATTTATTTTCACCCCCTGAACACGATTTGCAAGTTTGGTTGCTGTCTTTTTTTTCAGTCGTTATTTTTTTTTTTTATTTTTCCTTTTAAAATGCAGTTTTTTACTGCCAATTTTTTTTTTTTTATTCTTAATGCGATTTCCAACATAAAGTTTTACATGAAGTATATTTATAAACTGCTCAGATTCGGAGATAAAAATTCAACAAGTTTGAAAAATCGGGATTTTTAACAACTTTGACTTGATATTGCTCAGTCATTTCTTGTCCTATAATGATTTATTATGGCCGTAAGCTATGAATTTAAGCTATCCACTCTTACAAATCGTATTCGAGGGGTCAAAATGCATAGAATAAACAGGGTGGATCCTGCGACCTCGATCGGCCACGGGCACCTTAGTTCTGAACCCGGATTAATTAAAGTCCTCTCATGATGTTTTCCATGATAGCTGCGTCAGACACATCCTCTCCTATGTCCTTTAATTGTCAGCTTAAATTTAATATGCGCAAGATATACGAGATAACAATGTCTGACGATTCCATGCCACACTGATGAAACCGTTGCAACAGTACAAGCTTGTTGCTTGGCAACTTTACCTCGTGAATAAAACGTACGTTATTTTTTTCACATCTCACTGGAGGTATTACACGTTAATGGAAATTCTATCTCATCACTTAATATTGAGGAAGACATCACCATCATGGCTTTTACATTATCTTTTTCCCAGTCTTTGAGTCATCAGGTCGCTCCTCCTTTGCGATGACCATACCCAGGAGGTAGAGTGCAATCAACTCCTGATGCAATTGGAACTTCACACTTGGAAGTTCGTGCTGCCAAACCTGATAATGCACCGTACGCTCATCTCTTCCGCCATATTGTCACGTCTTATCACTGAGGTTTTAAGCACCAGACACAATTGGATTATCCCGTGTTACTGGGCCCATAATCTATTGACTTTAATTATCTAATATGCAATTATGTAATCAACTACTATTATATAGTATATCAGCTCTTTCTACACAGTCATTTTTAGTAAACTGTTTCGTTTAACTAGTTGCCAGCGTACATTATTTATTATTTACGTATTGATTCTTAGAATCAGGCGATCCTAAGGCTGGATAAGTATTTATAATGGTTTGAGCAACTTTGATTTTATAGCGATGGGCAGGATAGCTGCCATAGTTGTTGTTATATTTATAAAATCTAGTTTTATGGATCCGAAAGTATGATAATTATACTCCCAAATATTAAACCTACTGGTTCCCCTATCTTAAATAATTTTTTCGTGTACACTGAGTGCCCAATTTTTTTAAATCAAAAATATTTTTGTTGAATCAAAGAAATTACCTTATTTATTAAATTGTTTTTTCAACCAGAAAAAAAATTTATTCTTAGAAGAAATTTTTTTTCTGACATAAGAAACAATTTTTTTGTTTGCTTATAATTTATATTTTTTTTAAACTAATAAATTTTTTTTGTTTTGCAAAAATATTAGTAGCTCTAACAACAAGACTTTATCAAGAATAATAAAATAAAATCATTGAACGAAAGGAAAATTTTTTAAGAAATATTGTAATTAGAGAAGAATAATTCAGCAACTTATAAATAATTTTTGTTGATGGAAAACCAAATAAACATTAAACATAAAAAATAATTCTTACATTTATCATTAACAATAGTAACAGCTGGCATGCTTGTATTTACTATATTATACTTTGCTTCAAAGCATTTTTCATTCGCAAAATTTTAATAAAAGGATTTGTTGACGTTGAGTAAAGTTTTTGGTTTCAAGTTAAAGATTTCTTTCAATTGATAACATGAGTTTTTGAATGGAATATTTTCTTTTTAACTTGAGTACTTTCATTCAAAAATATACATGCTTGGTTTACAGTGGCCAAAATTTTTTTTGGAAAAATGTATTTCTTTATAAAAAGATAAATCAGTACAGATATCGGTTTTTAATATGAGAAAGTAATTGTTTCACTTGTATGAATAAAAAGGTTTCTCTCAATCCAACATTTTCTTGTTTAGATAAAATATATTTTTTGCCTGTAAATTATCGAATTTTTTTGATTTAATAACATATTAATCATTTTAACAACAAGACTTTATCAAGAATGATAAAATAGAATCATTGAAAGAAAGAACAAATTTTTATTAAAAATTGTTATTAGAAAATAATAATTTAGCTTAGCAACTAATAAATAATTTTCTTTGATTGTAAACCAAACAAACATTAAACGTAGAAAATATTTCTTACGCATAAAATTAACAATACCAACAGCCAAAATACTTGTATAAATCGAATTTCTATCTAGTTCAACACATTTTTTATTCGTAAGATTTTAATGACAGGTTTTCTTACTCGCAGTAACATTTATTTGCCTAAGGTTTAATATTTTTTTCAGTTCATACCATGAGTTTTTGAATAAAAGGTTGTTATTTTATTATAAGTACCTTTATTTTAAACATATATGCGTTGTTTAAAGTAGTGAAAATTTTGTTTGAAAAAATGTATTTCTCTACGAAAACATATTTACTTGATTTAAATAAAGATTTCATTATTTCTTTCATCATTTGCACTAGTCTTTTCCGATACGTAGACATTCTAGGATACAGGCCGTGGATAGCGTGTCGGCATTCTACACGGGAGTCCCGGGTTCGAGACCAAGTACCGTCAGTTTTTTTCAGCGAATGTCCCTATATTAATTTATATTATATAAATACTCTCCATCAATGCACCACTTGTTACACATATAATAATTCTATATTAATTAATCTATGTATATATAAAAGTGAATATGTGCCCACAAACATTAATATACGTGTATTATATAATTCCCAGCCCTCTTGCTCTAGTCCATAAACCATCTGTGAGATACGAAACCAAACGACCCACATATATAAAATGTCACTACTACATGCATATTAACATATCTCATGTTATGATATATTAATAAGTAAATAATAAATCTAACTAAACCTAAATATTTGTTTCTTTAATTTTTTTGACATAGATATTCATTTGTTTTGAATACGTCATCTATTATTTCAAATAAATATTTGATATATTTATTTGATACAAATATTAGTAACTTTTTTCTAAATAAATGAAGATTCTTTTTACGTAAACAGTTGTTTGATCCAACAAAAGTTTATTTATCTCTAATAAATATTTGTACATTTATTTAAACTAAAAAAACATTTAGATCATTGCGATAAATATTTTGTGCTGTTAAAGTAATATTTTATAATATCAAACAAATATATGATGATATCAATCATATGTACATGTATGCAATAATATCTTTAAAATTAATTTCTCTTTTTAACAGAATTTTTTTTTTTTTACATTATAAGACTTTTCTTCAGTATGAAACATTGTTTCCTTGTATGCAAAAAAAATGTTTTGTTGTTATATAATGTTATCCTAAGTAAATATTTCTTCATTTTAAAATAGCACATTGTTATTTTTTAATAATATTTTATTATTCCAATTGAATATTTTCTAAAACTATAAGATTTTTTTTTGTTTTAAAGTATTATTTATTTGTATGCAAGAAATAATTTTTTGTTATTAGTTATATTATGTCACCTTAAAACAATATTTTATTATTTTAAAATAGCACATCGTTATTTTTAAGTAATATTTTATTATTTTAATTGAATATTCCCTAAAATTATAGGATTTTTTCTTATTTTAAAATATTATTTATTTGTATGGAGCAAGCAATTTTTTGATGTTACTTATATGATGTCACCTTAAAACAATATTTCTTCATTTTAAAATTGCACATTGTTTTTTTTAAGTAATATATTATTGTTTTACTGGAATATTCTCTAAAATTATAAGTTTTTTTTTATTTCAAAACATTATTTATTTGTATGCAGCAAACAATTTTTTGTTGTTAGTTATATTATGTCACCTTAAAACAATATTTCTTCATGTTGAAATAGCACAATGTTATTTTTGAGTAATATTTTATTGTTTTAATTAAATATTCTCTAAAATTGTAAGATTTTTTTTTATTTTAAAACATTATTTATTTGTATGCAGCAAACAATTTTTTGATGTTAGGTATATTATGTCACCATAAAACAATATTTCTTCATTTTTAAATAGCACATTGTTATTTTTAAGTAATATTTTATTGTTTCAATTGAATATTCTCTAAAATTATAAGATTTTTTTTAAAATAAGGCATTTTTTATTTGTATGCAACAAAACATTTTTTGTTGTTAGTTATATTATGTCACCTTGAAACAATATTTCTTTATTTTGAAATAGCTCATTGTTATTTTTAAGTAATCTTCTTTTTTTATTACCTAATTTTCGGTTATATTTAGTAAGATTTTTATTGATTTATGAATTACTTTGGTGCATGGAAAAAAAAATTGTTTTGTTTAAACAGATTTTTTTTGTTGGATCAACACCATGTTTTGCGGGATGAGGGCGAAGAAAGAATTCCTTTGGTAGAAGAAAAATTTCTTTTAAGCAAAGAAATGGGGCGCTCAGTGTATAAATACATACAGAATATTATGAAGAATAAAAAATCATTTAACAATTAGCTATAAACAATCAGTATGGCCCTAGTATTGTAGACAAATTATTTGTGAAAATTTCTTACAATAAAGCAAAGAAAACAGTTTTTCCCTTGCCTGACAAAGATAAGAATACTTTCGGGGATTATTTCTAAGCGTCTCAAAAAACGTATCCATCAGCGTTGTATTAAAAAAAATTTTTACTAAAAATGATAAAAAAAATAAAACCAAAATAAACAAAGAAACATTGTCTAGCGTTTATAGTTTAAAATCGAGCATGATAATGTACTCCAAAGAATACATAGGCCAAACAGGCCGACTATGTGATTCTCGTATAAATGAACATTTGGGAGAATATGATAAAGGCTTAGATACTTCTAACTACGCAAATCATCTAATTAAATCTGGTCATAGTATTTAATCCGAATTTTTTAAGTACTGCATGTCAGTGATAATGGTAGAACACTAGATATTTTGGAAACAATGAACATAAATAAATTAAAAAACTGTCATAAATTGTAAAACTGCCAAATAGATTTGAATAAGACGCCTTTATTCAATATAAAGTAATTTTGAAAATCACGCGTCCAGTACGTACACCGATCTACACAGCTTGCTTGTCATCACTCTTTATGTTTACTTCGTAGTGTTTATCCGCAACGCCCTGTATGTGTCTATTTATATTGGTGGATGTGTATGTTTCTTATTGTATATGTTTCCGTTGACGATCAGCCCAAGGCTTGAAGATAAATTGTATAAGACTCAGTAGCTGTGAGCTATTTCTCTGACGAAGGTACAGTGTACTGAAACAGCTTTAACAAATTCCATTTGAATAAATATATATATATATATATATACATATATATTCATCATTCAAAACTTATTCAGTTTCATCTATTTTCCTTGCCACATCATAAATTTTAATCAAATAAACACAAAATCAATTAATAGTTTAATATTGACTTCAAACGGCGATGCACCTCTATTGATACGCTTATTCGTATTAACTACATGTATCATATGAATACATCTTATTTTAAAAATACTTGCCGACTTAAGTTTATTTTCCTCCATTAAATTCAAAAATTACAAAGGAATCATACAATTTTTATACCACAACAGTAAAGCCAACGTCTTGATTTTAACAACATCCCTTGACTTTTCGATTATACGAGACACATTGTGCTAATAAACATTTGAAACGTACTAGAAATTGATTTTTTTTTACCGGCAACATGTTTGTGCAACAATTTATACTTATACTAGCAGACCCACGGACAAAAAACCCACGTGGATAGGGAGAAAAGAAGCTAACTGAAGTAGGTAAGTGCGAGAGAGCATCCATAGAGCGTGAAATGAAACAATCAAAACAAGACAAACGAACAGCCTGCACTGACTCCTGATCCCGGTTTGCCTACGGCCGAGGAGCCATCCGACGATTTGTGGAAACGATTCTGCGAGTAGCACAAAAGGAAGCGGAGGAAGCCAAACGAGAGCAAGCGCAAGATAAAAGTGGCAGGAGTCGAATAGGCTGCAGCAACATGCGGCGAGCGCGAAACGAAGGAGAAAGAGAAGGCTGTGGAAACGCCCTCGTTAAACGCCTCCTGTTCATTACCGAAGCTTTAAGAGGTCGTCTTTCGGCCGCTGATGCTAATATTTTATCCCGCCTCAACTAGGTATTTTTTTTGACGAATTCTCTCTCCATTTTCCCGTTCGTACAGCAGGCTGGATACTTAGGTAACATTGTGGGTGGCATTATCATTCTATTATTTTAAGTATTTCGCTATTTCAATTATTAATTCAAAAAATAAAGGTTAAGATGATAGATTGCTGGCGCAACGGGCGACACTTTAGGGTTATATATATATATATATATATATATATACACATGTACATGTAGCGTTCACTGATGTCAGCAGTGATGTCAGTGGCCCGTCACAACAAACCCCCAACACCTGGACTTGTAAAGCTTGACAAACGAGCTACTGGGCTCAGTGCATAAAGGAGGGAAGATACGACGTTCTCCCCCTCCACAATTAAGGACGGCAAATGAAATGAATCAAACGAGAGAGGGAAAGAGAGTGAGTATATATATATATATATATAATTTTATGTGTGTGTGTGTGTGTGTGTGTGTGTGTGTGTGTGTGTGTGTGTGTGTGTGTCACTGGTCACGAAGAGGCAGTTGGGAAGAGAGTGTGAGAAGAACGAAGTGTTGGAAGACTCAGAGCCACCTATGTAAAAGCTTCATGTGAGTGTGCGTGTGTGTGTGTGTGTGTGTGTGTGTGTTTGTGATGACACATACCGTTTCAGTCAACCCCACCATCTTAAAAGAGGGGAAAGGGGGTGCCTGTGCAGTTCACAGTGAGGGGAACCCCACTTTTTAAAAATGTATATATAAATATTAACACTCTACTAACCTGTGGTTCGCACGCGTTCTCTGGTCTCAGCTTTTGGAGGCTTTTTATCCTCCGGGAGCCTATTGCCAACTGATTTTTGTAGAACGGTCGGAATTTAAATTAACCTGCCCAGAGTAGCGTTTATGTGTATATGTCGTAAAATAGAGTTGTGTGAGTGTGTGTGTCACAGGTCAAGGAGAGGCGGTTGATGAGAGAGTGGGTGGAGAAAGAAATGTAGGCGGACTCTTAGCCACCTATGTAAAAGCTTCACGCGTGTGTGTGTATGTGTGTATGTGTGTGTATGTGCTTGCGTGCGTGTGTTTACGAACAAGCTACTGTGCCGGAGTGCATCAAGGAGGGCGTACGACGTTTCCCCCTCCACAATTAAGGATAGGATATAGGTGCTCATGTGTATGTTCCGCGCAATGAAGTGGTAAATGTAGGTGTGTGTATGACTGTAGGTATGTATGTGTGTATGTGTGTGTGTGTATATCACTTGTCACAGAGGGGTAAGAAGGGCGCCTGTGCAGCTCACAATGAGGGAAATCTTACTTTCTTAAAATATATATATAAATATTTACACCCCACTAACCTGTGGTTCACGCGCGTTTTCTGGTCTCCGCTTTTGGAGGCTCTTTATCCTCCAGAAGCATATTGCCAACTGATATTGCAGAACGGTTGAGATTCACTTTAACATGCCTAGAGTGGCGCTCATGTGTATGTGTCGTAAAATGGAGTTGTAAGAGTGTATGTGTCACTGGTCACGGAGAGGCGGTTGGAAAGAGAGTGGGAGGAGGAAGAAATGTAGCAAGATGCTCAGCCACCTGTGTGTATGTGTGTGTGTGTGGGTGTGTGTGTGGGTGTGTGTGTGTGTGTGTGTGGTTGAACAACTGTAGGCCGTCTCAATAAACCCCACCACCTTAAGCGAGGGGGAGGGGGCGCCTGTGCAGCTCACAAAGAGGGAAATCCTACTTATTTTGTAATATACATAAATTTTAACACTACACTAATCCGTGATCCACGCGCGTTCTCTGGCCCCGGCTTTTGGAGGCTCTTCATTCTCCATGAGCATATTGCCAACTGATTTTTGTCGTTTTCATACCACTAAGAGAGAAGTTAGAAAATAAATATCCATGTTGTTCATTATTTTTTCACTTAAGTGTGGTTTGCGAGTATTAGCGACGCACAGAGTGCATCTTATGACTGACTGCGTCCATGCTTTCTTACGATAAGGCAGTAACGTAAAATCACTGCATCTAAATTTCTTTTATAGAATAGAAACTCCGCAGTCATTTAGTAAGTACAGGGTAGCTGGAAGAGGTAAAAACTGTCGACTACCTCCGTGCGTCGTACCCGCAACTGAGAAACTCTCTATCTCTGTCAGTTGATTAGAACGTGCGATTTACGATGAACTTACCATAAGACACGAGAATATAGTTAAAAGCGTATAAATTATAACTAGCAGGATATATAGATTTTGGACGGAGCTAAGGTACGTGACGACGGTGTCTAAACGATCCGTACTAAAAGAAAAAAAGGGTTTTTGTCCATCTCCAAACAAAAGTTTCTCTTATTACTTTTTAAATTTTTTTCAGTGTTATCATTGTTCCTTTCCACGGAGATTTATTTCTTCGATCATCCAGGTATATTTGTTCAGTGTGCATCATGCAGGCACGTACGCGTGCGTATGTAACTTTAGACTCCTGGAGCCTCCAAACAGACTGTGTCGCTGATTTCGACGGAATAATCTTGCATGACGCGATCCGTATTAAAAGAAAAATACAATTTTTGCAAGTTTTACATTTTCTTCGAGTAACCGAATTCCTCACGATAGAATGTACTGTTCGACAATGATTTCGAAGAACCGATCGTATGTTATACGATGCGTATTAAAAGAAAACGATGAAGATGTCCAAGTTGTTACTCAGCAAGCTGATTAAGCTTTTTTTATTTCTGTGATATGATCTTTACTCTCCAGTGGAGACTCCTTTCCTTGAGCATCATGATATGCTTTGTATAGTATGTAATATACACACACACACACACGGGGTTGTGTATATAACTACACACCCAGGATACCCGGCAGATTGTTCCCTAGTTATGAATCGCCGTCTTGTCTAATGCGAGAAAAAGCGTATGTACTCACAAAATAAAACATCATGTCATATGAAAAAATGTACTTATGTATCTCGTGAATCCATTCCCACAGTAAATCGTGCTGATTATGAACTTTTTAGCTTACTGCTCATTGGTGCGATGTAAGTATACGACAAAGTCAGTTGACAGTATGCTTCCGAAGGATAAGGAGCCTTCGTAAGCCGAGACGGTCCTAAACAAAGCTGTTGTTATAGCCAAGAGTGCGTGCGAACCACAATTAGATCCAATTTTGAAGGAAACTTTGTTTGCGCGTTGTAAGCGTAGTTATCCGTTCATGAATTTTCCCTCTAGTTGCGTGATATGTAAGGTACTGTTATATTTTAGTGGTTTTCGCGTATACCAAGGAAGTAATGTGAACTTTGACGTAGTTGCGAGGGATTTCGGGATTACCAACCCTCAATGGTATCCCCGAGAAACGTTTTTCTGGGCTCGAAGCAGGCGGAAACCATTATGCGCGATTATTTATTTCAGAGATCAGAATTTCGTTTTAACAAGTTACTATAAATTAGAAAAATACAAAAGATCTGTAAAACGTCGGTATATTTTATAAAAAAAAATGTCTGATAAAGACTGTTATCAAAAACTGCCTTTAAAAAAAAGGTCTTTACGTGAACCAAGAATACTCTAGCGTTACTGTTCAAAAAAAGACCTTTACATGAACATAATTGCGACGATATCGACAAGTGCGATCGAAATACAGACGTTTGAGTGAACAGTGACAGTGATACGATTAACGTTGTAAGTGATGGTAAATGTGACCGATTAACGTACATTGTAGTTGACATTCATCATAGAGACAGTAATTGTGATTCCATTATTCCTGTGACAAGTTATATTGAACATTGAAATAAATGTGAAAGTTCTAATAGTGAAATAACCGTGGACAGTGAAAGGGGTCCTATTAATACAGTGGGAACTAACTTTTTTCCTATAAATATTGATATCGATTACATTGATTATTTAAACTTGAGAAAATGTAAAAGTAATAGTAATCAATCAATTGTGGACAGTAAAAGTGATACGATCATTACAGTGGAAAGTAATAAATTTCCCATAAATAGTGATTTTGATTTTGTCGACTATCTAAATATGAACGGAAGCGATAGTGAATGCGATTCTGTTATTTTAGTTGGTTGGAACACTCCATGTGTGAACATTACTGACGATAGTGCCCTGTTTCGGGGGTTTTGGAACGATAAATATTTAGAAGTATTTTCTAAAATCTCATAATTTGAAAAATTGTGGGAAAGTATGTAAACGACAGTGGTATTGTTGTTGGTGATAAAGTGATTAATGTGAAATAAAAACTGCATGGGTACGTCAGGAAAAGCGTGAAAAGGAATGAAATATGTAAATTGTGTAAATGCGCTTTTGGAGAAAAGCATGCAAAAAATGGCAATCGTACAATGAACCGTGTGGATGGATATGCCCAGCTTGCATCGTGATAGACAAGAAATAAAGGAAACTCATAGTTACAAATAACGTACAAATATTTTTTTTACGATTTTCCCTAACGATGGTAGAGTTGGCGGTTGATCAGTTGGGTGAAAGAATGTGATGCAACATTAGAAAAATTTTAAAACAATTAGCTATATATATATATATATAAGGTGGTGGGGTGTATTAAGACGGCCAAAAGTGATTCAATCACACACACACACACACACACACACACACACACACACACACACACACACACACACACACACATGATATAAACCGCGCGTATTTAAAATTACATTATATAGCAAACGTGCGAGGTGATACTACACCAATTTATCTCTCAAAATTACCGCGCGCTTTTTCCCTTATAGAATAGCTTATAAGTTAGTTACGTAGTCAACCGCTACGCGGCACCTGGCCAGCTTGCTGCCCCACTACTGAATCAGCGTGCCGTAGGCTTTAAGTAAGAAGT
>JAPYYV010011085.1:0-20625 GCA_030522625.1 Copidosoma aretas | reverse complement strand
TAACAATAACCTTGATTTAAATGGATGTATTTGTAAGATTCTCGGTAAGGATACTTACTGTTCGGAGAAGAGGCGGAGGAGGAGATTAATCTCGGGTAAAGACGGTGGTGGTTGCGCAATTTTTCAATTCTCGTGACGCTTGGTTTTGCAGAAATCCTCGTTCAAGGCGTGCTGTACGCAAGCAAGTGACGGCAGGGTTTTCCTCATCGGCCTCGTCCCTGCTGCTTCTGCTGCTGTAGGCTCGGCTCATTAAACATTCTATTACACGTGTAATACACATATATTACACATATGTGGATAAAAGTGTATGACAGGCACAGGAACCATCACATGATCGTCCTCTGCGTTTGATGAGTCACAATTCAAGAATTTCTAATTACGTCTTCTACTGACTGCTGTATATGGAGAAACTATGGGGAGCGAGACTACTTCGAGCGTCTAACAATGGGGCTTATAAATATTCATAGCCAACCAGATGAATGGCCAACAGTGCCTCCTTTCCTTTCTTCCTTCCTCTCTCGTGAGATTAATTTCTGTTCCGTCGTCGTCGCACACCAGCCTCGTCCTTCTTAATCCGATCCTTTGAATAGTAGTCCTGAATAATTGGTACACACTTCACGGGAAATGAATAATTTGAAAAGTTAGGGATTCAAAGGAGCTGAAGTGACGCCGATGCCACGAAAATCCGGACCCATTGATTAAAAATTAAAAGACATCGTGGTATTGCTGAATTAACATTTGCGCCCGATACTTTAAATAACACTTATTGCCACACTTTATTCATCCGGTGCTGTGTATAAGGTATCGTAAATCAATCGATCGATCGAATTTCATCAATTCCATTGGAGCGCTCCTACAATACACTATCCAGCAACAACTCGGCGGACGAGCGTTTTCACGCCCACTTTCATGAGTGCTGGCTCTTGCGCGCACCACGACCAACCCACACCCAGCTTGCATCTACAGGTAGAGACGAGAGTTTAGCCGTACCTGCCTGTCTGTAGGTACTTTGCCCTCTCGCTCGAAAACTCTCGACAGAGTTAGTACAATCCATCACACTCACGTGCACACACACACCCACACCCCTCCGAGAGGGCGTATAGGGCGGACGGTCGAGTGTGTTCGCAAAGTTCATCAAGTTCCTCGTCGATATCTCCCCTCCTCCTCCTATACAGCCCTCAGCAGAGCAGCATCCACTTCGACGTCTAGTCGACCTGCAGGTATCTGGCTCCTCGCAGACTCAGTTACAGCGCTCTATATATGTATAGGTTCGGCTGCTGCTCGCGAGTCTGCGGAGGGAAAGATAAAGGACTGCGACGACGTGTCCCTCATCTCTTTCTCCCTCCCGCTCTCATCCCTCCCTTTATAACTACCTACAAGTGCCGCAGGGCCGTGCAGTCTCGTGCTCCCGGATGATTACACGCGCCGCGCAAACTTTGCCTTCGGAGCCGCCCGCGCGACGGCACGTCCGTTTCGTTTTCGAGTCCCGCCCCCCACCCCATCAACCTTCTTATTTCACTCCTCCTCGCAGTCTCTTTCGTTCGTTTTCCCTATACAGGATCGTCGTCTTTTGAAATGCACCGGGGCTTAGTTATACTTTATCTTTCCTTTCGTCGACGGAGCACACTTTTTTTCATCACCGTCCAGCGAAGGAGAGTATTGGCGGGTGGATGATAAGAATAACCCGACGTCGACGAAAATTCGATTGCAGCTGCAGCTGTATAAGTATACGGATGAGTGGTCGAACGGAGCCTGCATTCGGCCCTATTTGGAGCACTGCGGCAGGGCCGTTTCGTGCCAAGAACGGAGTGTTTTTCCGCTCCAATTAGCCGCGGAACGATTATTATCATACGTCGTGGCGGGTAATTGCTCCGGTTTGCGACGGTTTTTCTTCGGCTATTGTAGTATAATATGTACGCTGAGAGTTCGTTGGCGCTGGCTCGACTTTTGGTGACTTCTTATACGTAATACCGAAAGTTTCGGAACGGTTGTTTACCATTGGACGAATCATTTTCGAAAAAATAGTTTCAGATTTCTAAATCGACTCTAAATCCAGAAGATATTATTATTATTATTATTATTATTGTTATTATTATCATCATCATCATTATAGTTGCAACTTTGCAGACTTGTGTGATCCACTTGCATCTTCGTTCTTATGGGACGATCATTAAGCTCTCTAAAGACGCAGAACATATATAACCAGAGACTGCTACTAATATATTTAGGGACACCGGAATGCAACAGAACCAATTCAATGCCAACGACAAACCTCTCTAATTGATGGACAAAATGTAATAAAAATTTTGGAACCGTAATTTTTATTGTTCCAACGATTTTTCCGTTCAATCATCGGCACAAGCGTACCCCGTTTTCCACAAAGTTAAACTGCCTCGCAAACAGGGTAATTGAACTTTTGACAGATCACCGGCTCACGAAACGAAACAAAATTCACGTACAGATCCACACAGCTCTCCATTCCGAATCCACATGAAAAAGAGAAAAAAGACAAAAAAACCAGCAGCGCAGAAACACAGGGAAAGTAGAAGCACAACAACTCGTCACTCGACAACGGCAACATGAATCCAACGACCCCTCGGCAGACCTCAGATTTCCCGGCAGTTGATTAAAAACGCAGCTAACCAGCCGACCGCGGAGCGTCCGCGTTTATCCATCTCCGCTCTCTGCTGTGGAGACGGAAAAAAAAAAAACAAATACACGCACGGAAGTTGAAAAAAAACGCAGCAAACCAGCCGACCGCGGAGAAAACAAGAAAAAAAAAAACCAAACAAAAAAGAAAAAAAAAAAAAAAAAAAAAAAATACACGCACGCAAGCCACGAAGAAGAAAATAGAGCACAAAAGCTTGCCCTCGCGCGTGTACGGGGGAGAGAGGAACGAACTGTGCGCGCTGCACGAGTAGTGCACGCGCGCGGATTTAAAAAAAATCTCCCCTTCCCTCCGCTATAAATACGCCTAGACGCTGATGTGCATGCATGTGTACGGCACAGCCTCCGCGTACTTCTCGTACAACGACTCGCTTCATCCGGCCACACACGGACGCATCCCTCTGTTCGCGTGCCAAGTTGACTATCGATCGAGGAAGGGGGGGAGGGACCCAGTGGCCATTGTATCGTTTGCGCCTAGGCGAGGCGCGCTTCCAGCGGTGTGCTGTCTCCCTCCTGCGCCTGGAGGGTGGAGGGAGGGTCGCGCAGCCATTAAATTTCAAGCCTAGCCCTTTGAGCGTTCTCTTCCTCCTCTGCCATGTGCATGAACTATATGTATATGCATATGTACGGACGAGAGACATACTTTCTCTTCTGCCCATAACTCGCCCTTCCCTCGTCCTCTAGCGTACAACAATGGCGCTGTACCTACCTTCGACGAGCGTAATTATACACGCGACTCGCCGGTTGGGCACGTATACCCTGTACACTGCGCGAGCGAGCGAAAAGTAGTACGGGTGAATACTTAGGGGGACGTTGAAAAATTCGCGCCAGCTTGGAGTCCGCGGCAGCGGCGTCGACGTTGATTTTTTTCTAGTCTGCGGAGAAGCCGCGGGGGTTGGTACAGGCCCTTGTTCCTCCAAGAGTTGTGTTGGTGGCTCGAGCGAGCACCTTTTGAGATCGTACATTTATCGTTTTTCATCTTTCTCTCTGTCTCTCGTTTTTGCTTCCTCGTAGAGGAAGCTTTGTATCGGTAAAAGAAAATTTTTTGTAGAAATACGTTAGAAATGTCTTCTACGGTGTCTAAAATGAAAAAAATTCCATTTTTAGTAAAAGTCTATCTGTGTGTGTGTGTGTGTGTGTGTGTGTGTGTGTGTGTGTGTTTGTGTAATCAGTCATATCTCAGGAACCCAACGGTAGATTGCAATGATGCATGGTGGCTCGGAAAAAAAATTTTATTTTTATACCTTAGTAAGGTTTTTACAACGATTTTTATGGTAAAAAAAAAGGGCTTTTTACTGTTTTAAGGGTGAAAAAAATTTAATTCGAATTTCTAAATAGTAACATATAATATGCTTTAAAATAGCTCTATTTTCCATTTTTAATCATCTTGATCACTTATTTTGTTTAGTTTTTATTAAAGAAATACTAAGGTTTTTGTGGGAAATCAGTTATATCTTAGGAACCCTTCGAGTGATCTCGATGATTCAAAATGTTTGTCTTTATATCCTTGTATTAATTCCAAACGAAAAATTTAAGTTTTATACCTTATTAAGGTTTTTACAACGATTTTCTATTTCTAAAACGCGGTTTTTGGGTACTTTTAAGGTAAACAAATTTTAATTTGATTTCCTTAATAGTTGTTGTATCTCATGAAGCAGTAAAACAGCTTTATTTTAGATTAAAAATTTTTTTTCCACGTTATGTCGTTTTTTATTAAAGAAAATCTACAATTTATTTTCCTTAATCAGTCATATATATCAGAAACCCATCAAATGATTTCAATGATTTAGGGTTTAAAATGTTTCTTTTTATATCCTTGTATAGGTTCACAAAAATACTTGACGTTTCATAACCTATCAAGGTTGTTATAACGATTTTTTTATGCTAAAAAAACGTTTTTTGATGTTTTGGGAGTGAAAAAATTTTAAATTGATTTCGTAAATCGATATATTCTATAAATAATTTAATAGCTCCATATAATTAAATGATATTTTAGCTACAAAATAGCTATATTATACGTATATCGATTTCAGCAGTAAATTCTAATTATTTTTTCAATTTTTATTCAAAAAAATTTTAACAATATTTTTTGTACTATTCGGGTAAAAATTATAATCTGATTTTCAAAATAATTCCAGATCATAGAGCATACAAACAGCTTCTTTTCACCTTTTGAATCATTCGAATATTTTATTTTATTTCTTAAATAATTGCAAAAGAATGTTGTTGAGAAACCTTTGTGGTAATTCATTGGCAGCGGTTTTTCCCATTATTTTGGAGCCGACGTGGTAATGTATCATTTTGCAACAATATTTTAGTGGATGATAAAATATATATATAGGCAAATGTGGTTACTGATCGATTCCTCGTTGAAATAATGCAAAATATAATCTCAAGTTTAAATTTAATGCAACTGTTGTTGGTTACAACAAGAACCTCGAAACATAAATTTCAGTTCAACGCTATTATTTTGTCAAATAATATTCTGAAAAACACGTTTAAATCAAAAGTTGCGTTGCAAGTGTAACAAGATATCTTTTCGAGATGGTGAAGAAATTGATTTTTAAAATGTGAAATATTTTTAAAAATAAAAAATAAAAAATAATGATAATAATCTTAGCATAAAAGATAACGATAATAATACCAGCATTAAAGATGCTATATACGCTTAGCAATCAGCCATCGACCAAAGAGACCGAAAGTGCTCGAGGTACACCTATATTAACCACAGGTCAGCATTCAAATGCACGGGACAAAACGGTATATTGTGTGATGGGGTATAATTGCAGGTGTACCGGCCCGAAGAATAATCAGCCTCGTAAAGTATAAAGCTGCTCGTGTGCGGTCAGAGGTACTCTCGGCATCTTGTGTATACAGTTCGCTGTCATAAAACAGATAGTATACCATAATGCGTGTGTTATACGCCGAGCCGTCGTCCTATTGGGAGTTTAAGTGCACATTGTCAGACGACGAACGCAAGATTATTGTCTTCGTTATTGTTCTCCTCTCGTGCTGTGGAGACGTGGCTGACTTCTAATGAAAAGAATCCCCGGAGAGAGATATAAAAGAGGCTGGTGCTTTTGCCCCTAATGTGTAGTTGTTGCACATGAAATCTTTTCGTAATTTTTGTTCATTGTGCGATTTTAGTTCTCACTGTTACTGATTTTAAATTAATACTCTAATAAATAGGAGTTAAATGCATAACTTGTTTTTTAATCGTGCTATTTAAATCAAATTTATAGATGACAAAAGAAAATAATAGAGCTGGGAAAAGTTTATTGTATAATGATATGTATTACGCGAGTATTTTTTTCGTTCATTTGCATAAAATAAAGATATAATAACATCTACGATTGTAGTGTAGTTGAAATATTTCTGCAATCTTTCATCTTTACTCATTTAGATACCCTCAGTAATTGGTAAGAAAATAAGATCAGCAGTTAGTGTTCATAGCGCTATCGACGAACACATCCATTTTGTTTGTGAAAAAGTTGTGGTTATTGATTATTATTATTATAAGAACTAAATTCTTTATACTCAATATGGACAAGGGAAAATCTAAGTACAACTACGTTTATTTTAAGCCCTATAGCCAATGTAGCAGGTTCTGCAACTTTGTATGTCGCCTGTCCCTCTCACACTCGTGTCAAAACATAACCTTTAGCAGTTTTTACGACGGTGATTAATTTATTTCTTATCTCACAAGCATTCTTAAGCTGCTTTGTAGGATTAAATAAGATCATTAGGTATATTTGTAATACACAAAAAATATCGTTAAAAGTTCATTATTATTTTATATGATATATGTAATTGAAGCACAGAAATAGTATATTACCAGGTCGGTATTATATTTTTCATCATGAGAGCCGAAAAGAAGCGGCGAAGGTGCGATTTTTAGGTTAGAGTGATGAAAAAGACTTTTCTCCATAAAGATCTACGTTAAAGCCTCCTAGAAACCCTAGCTTCACAAAAAATTTAACAGAGTATACATTAGATATTTGTTTATCTTTGTGCAAAGTTTTATGAAGATCCTATTATTATTTCAATTTAGAATAGAACTACATTCAAACCTAAAAAGTATCGATTGTACCCTATTCGATATGCGGGTGTCGTTGGAGGGGAGGGCGGGTACCACTGGTCATTTTAACACGTACTCTTATGGAAAAGATCTCCCAAAACGCCAATGGCAGCCACTGTAACTATTTCCCCAAATTAGGGCAGCACCGTCGATCCGCATAGCGAATAGGGGTTATTACGAACCTTTGACACTTATGGTGATAAAGTTAAACAAATACGTAAAACGGTAACAGCTCATCCAATATTTATATAATTCTAAAAACTTTGGATATGATTATTGTTGCACCATTTTCATACGTTTTTGTATATTCTATTTTATAATTTTGTAATTTTTCGTAACCGTTATTCAAATTCGTTCTAAATTACTGTTATCCCTAGCTTCTGACTTATCTTCTTTTTCGTGGTTAGACTTTCGAACCTCAATTATTTTTTTGCAGTTTTTTTATCACTGTTACACTTTTTGTGGCTTACATTACTTGTCTTTTTTCTCGCCTTTCTAGGTATTGTTATTTATTCCACACTTATCTTCTGTCTGCGCTTTCCGTTATCATTGATGTTTATCTCGGGGCTAATGCTACACACTTATGTATTCTCGTATTCCAAGAATTATCATTTCTTACCATTTTTTGGTATTAAACATACAATGTTTATATATTTGGAGCGTGCAGCGTTAACCTTAAGGTTATTCGGATTTTAATCGTTGCCAAAAATCAATATTCTATTTTTGTAATATAAAGTAAGCAACACAGGATTTAAGTTTTATCTTTATCGTAGTATACCCGTCGAGTAAACTTAAAATCCAAATTTTTTTAAGTTTAAGTTATGAATAATACATTATGATGATTAAATGGATAAATTATTAAATATCGTTACAACCAATCGGAGCCTTGGCTATTGACATGAATAATGTTCTAGAATTTTCATTGATACACTAGTGATAATTTGATACTTCATTCAGGTGTTATTTATTTTTACCAACTACCAATATCAAATCATAGGGTAAAACGTATTCCAAAGGTTCAATGGAAATAAAGCACGTCATCAAACAAGAACTGCAAGAAACAGGGGAAAAAATCTATGTAAATCATGTTCTTTGTCATTTGATGAACTCTACACCTTGAAAAAGACTTGCAAGATAAAATATCATGATAAAATTTTGTTAATAGAACAAATGAAGCTGAATCAAGCAGCCAAATCGGAGCAGCAGTACCATTGGATACCAAATTCTGCTTTAGGTACACTGTAAAAAAACTTCCAAAAAACTTCCCGTACGTACATTAAATTTGTACAGTAGGTATATCTATGTATATAGGTGTACATAGATACTTGTATGTTAAAAATTAATGCATGTGCATTAATTTTCATGACATTTTTAACAGTGTATCCTTGATTAAATAATTTTTCTTTTTATGAATTTGCGCATTCTATTTCTTGTGCATCCTCATGGCTCTTTAATAGAAATATAACGCACTCAATGGCAAACTCTACTATTAAATAGTACACTGGTTATTTTTGCTACGCTTTAGTATTTTTCTTAGGAAAAAAAAAGAAAAAAAAAAGAAAAACAGATTAACGAGACCGTCGACATCTGGAATATTCACTATTCGGTCGCGGTAGCAGCAGGGAAGGCCCGCCGAGGCGGATAAGTTTTCGGAGGCGGCTTCCCAACTTCCTAAATGAATCTTTGAAACGTCCTTGAAAGTTTTAAGTGACCAAGATTCGACTATCTCCCCCTAAACGCCACGGCAGCTTGCCGGCTGCTGCGGCTTAAACTTTAATTGGCACTGAACCCCGTTCAAGAAACGACGTTACCGCGAATTTCCTCAATTATTGAAAGAAAAGTGCACCATCAGCCTCGGCCCACCACACATTCTATTGCCCCTTGTATTGAATCAATGGGAAATTGATCGGTGATTTTGAAATTTTCAATTTTTAACGAGTGGCTGAACTTATGCAAAACATTACGCTTTTCACGTAAGGCACGATTAACCTACGATACAAGTCTCACGAGCAAAAAGTGTATTTTAAATTACATAATTTGATTTTGATGTAGTTCCATCAGTGTGATGTCAAGTTTAAACAATTTCCATATTACTGTTGTCTGAAATATTTTATCTGCAAATGTCATTAAAAAAAGTTGATGCTATGAAACGTTTTTTTCGCTGTTTTCGTCACCATTTTGCGTTATAGAGCATCTGCATTGCTCGCTAAAATAAAATGTGTTATAAAAAAAGTTGCACTTCATCGAGATCTACAACTTTGTCTTCAAACGCGATCTTATGAAAGAAGTTATGGCAAAAAAGCTGTTTTTTTTTTTCTGGGAGCACTGCAATGAAAATGCTGGCAAAATTTTTCTCTTAAATGAAAACTGTCCAAATGTAAATCATCAGATAAGATGTTAAACCTGAAGCTATCCACAAAATTTGAGCCTATTAGGATGATAATCCGGTGAGTTAGTCGAAAAACTTGATCACATACGTGATACGTACATCCACACATACCCATTAGTCATACTCAAACCACCCTCAGATTCAGTTCAAAATTTGTTTTACATCGGAAATAGACGATCTTATAAGCGGTTGAAATTTTTAAAATTTCTAAAACTTTTAAAACTCCAATGATTAAAAAACTTTTTCTAAAATTATAGTTCATTATTATTCGGGCTGGAAAAAAATATTCCCAGTACTACTTCGCTAAAAGGATGTATTATTCCTTGAAAGACAACAAAAATTAGGGAGAAAAAAGTCTAAAAGTATTTAATAAAATGGATTAAAATATTGATTTACTTTGCTGTATGAAAATACACCGCACTATTTTTTGCTGCAAAAATGTTTGTGAAATACTGTATCTCGGAGTGTTTGAAAAACTACAAAACAATCGTGCCCGAGTCTCGATTATTTTTCAACGATCCCAGCTGCAGGGAAGAAACTCGAGTTTCAAAGTCCAATCCGCTTGCTCGGCCCTCCGCCGGTTAATTTGTAATTTCAGGCAAAAACAATATCCCGGCCGGTCGACGCGCGCAGTGCTTCCGTCTTCAATCAGGCTCCCGATTAGCATGCAAATTTCCAACAAAATCCAGACCGAGCGGCCGCGGCTCCGAACTTGGAAACCGCGACGAAAACCCCCCGACGATTTTCCCTCGCGAGCCGCGTCGATGATATTTTATTCATCGTCCGTGGGCCGCGGGAAATCCGATTCTAACGCGCCGTAAAAAATTTACGATCCCGCGTGCGGAGCATGGCCGCGCGTTGATTTGCTATTCACGATGAAACTTGATTATTATTTACGAAGTGCCAAAGTGTAAAAATGAAGAGGAAGAAGGCTCGTAAAATCTCCTCTGCTTGGCCGGTGGAGCGTAAAGAGCAGAGATACCTTGCAACAAGGTACTAAAAAGTCCGCCCCTTGATCTGACGTAGCACGTGATGCAAAAGTTGTACAGCTTATCAATTACTGAGCCAACAGGCATCAACGCCCTGTTGTGGCGCAAATGAAAGTACGCCCACGAAGACGACACACGGACAACAGTAAGTAGCGTGGCGATCGATCCTAATTGCGAGCTCGCGAAAGCGAGCGCGAGGAGGAGGGCGTCGCACGTGCAGAAGCTCAGGGCGTTGACGCCGGCGGTGGCGGCGTCGCGCGAAAAGCAGAGCCGAACGGAAGAGGCGACGACTCGTGTGGCCGTGTATGAATACGCGTGCGGTGTATGGATGTATACATGTACGCGCGGTCGTCTGCCACGGGATTATGCAAATCTTGGCGCGAGCGCGAGACGTCGCGGCATCTTGCGTCGCGTGGTTTATACATAGAATCATGTCTATACGGGCTGTTATGATTTTTCGAGAGGCTGCTCTGGTTTTTCGTGCGGCTTTTTTCTTTTTGGAAAAGATCATTTCTTACCCTGGAGATCCTGGGTCGGACGGAGTTTGAAATTTTCGATTCACAAGCAGTGAACCGAGAGTCGTGTGTTGAGAAGACAAAGCCTGTTACGTATAGTTGAGGCTAGAGTATACACTGAACAAAAATCTTACGAAGTAAAAAACACATTTGCTGGAATAGTCTGGATCAAGTGTTTTCTTGATGCAAGATTATATTTTTTATTTTCCAAAGAGTATTTTCCAAATGGACATAAATATTGTCTGTGAGCAAGAAAATATATTTTTTTTTAAGATGTTGCATGGGACCTTTTTTTAGATATCATTCATTTTCATCCGAGATGTTTTTTCAGAGTATGTACACCGATAACTTGAATAACATCATTATAACATTTTTATAGTGATATCCGCGTCTTTCATGCTAAGATATAAGTTATTTTTGTTTAACCTACACCAACACATGACAGCATAGTAATATATTATGAACGCCAAATTGTCAAAACAAATGTAATACTTTCTTTTTGTATATTTTCAATTTTTTTTTTAAGTATATGCATGTCAACTTATTTCTAATCGAACTTATACAACAATAATATCACGTGAACAGAAAGTATAAGTAATCAAACAAAATCCATTCAACTTTTTCGCAACACTGATAAAAGTTCTTCTAACGATAAGATTCGATCAAATAAGCATACAAAGTACAACATTCCCAGTTAATAATACAACTCCTATGCCGAGTACTTTCCTAGTTTCGAAATCATGTTTCGGGCAAAAAAAAAGTTTTCCCTCCTCGCGTTCGCTCGTATGTAATTTTAACGCTATCCTCCCGGGGCTCAACAGCTTTAACTTTTCTTCCCCTTCCCCCGACACCGACTCCACCGAGTTTCCGCTGCGAAGATTCCAAATCTACAAGTTGGAAAGACCCTCCCTTGCTCCTTTTTCCCGCCCAGACCCCCATGAGTCAAATTCAGCAGTTTTAACGATACTAACTTTCCGGAAATTCGGAAATTGCACTGCATTCGCAGATTCCTCCTCGCCGACTTCGCACAAAGATTTTTCTCGAAAGATTCTATTTGAATCCAAGTATTCGAATCTCGAGTGCTGCTCTCCCGTCGTACCCAATGCACTTGCATATATGTACCGTAAAGAAAGCAAAAGTCCATCCGAATAAAACACCAGACGAAGAAACGCAATAAATCCCAAACGCGGAAAATCCCCGTTGTTCGCGGCTCTCGAGCCGCGACGACGACCGTCCGAGATAATCATTTCCACGCTCGCGCCCGTTTTCCCCGGCTATGTGCAGCTCTGACCCAAAAACCGCAAACGCAGCGCGGAAGAGCCCATGAAACCGCGCGTAAAAGGCGAGCCATCGTATTTTTTTTTTCTTTTCCTGCGAAATCTCCCGCGCGCGTCCGGCCGATGCCTATCTTTCGCTCTTCGTACATGTGTGTGTATAGTTGGTGAGCTGCAGAGAAGAGAGAGAGAAAATCCAATCTGCCCGCGTGAAAAAAAAAACCCGCCGCGCGGGCATCGACGCCTGGGGGACGTAAAATCATCCGCAATATAGGCCCGCCGTTTCGCCCGCGCTGATGGCCGCGATGTGTTTATCGCTTCCATCGGCGCACGGTGTCCGTACATAGGATGCGCCGCGCTGATAAATATACTGCGCACTGCGTTGTACGGATGGTGCATACGCGTATGTATACGCGCGAGGGCCTCCCCGAAACATAAATATCGCCAGTCCCCGACGAGCGGGCGCCGTGATTATTTCCGCTTGGGCTAGCGCGCTCCCCCTCTCGTCCTTTTTTTTTCGCTTCCTTTTCGGCCTTTTTGCGCAGTGGAGCTGCGCGTACCAAGTATTTTGCTTCGGGAATGCCTTCTTGTAGAGCCGTTGATGCTACGCTGTTGTTTTACGCATCAGGAGTCACTGGACTAATTTCAATCATCGACGATGTTGTGAGCGTTCAGCGTTTGCTTTGGAAGAAGCCCGACATTCTCGCTAAAATGATAATTTTTTTAAGAATGTTCGTTGATAGCTTCAAATATTTGACAGGAGTCGATGTTGCTTTCGTACATGCTTGACTGTGCCTTAAGGGGTTTCACTGGCCTTGTCTGCCAGGAAAAGCTCTGGCGATCGGCTAGGCTTTCGATGTTTACTTGCTCATCTCGGGTACAAACATGCCCAGGGCGAATTTCTTTGCGCGGAGAGTTTGATTTTTGGTATAAAAACGCGAAAAAATAGGTTGCTCAATTTACGAAAAAAAAGCATCGTTTTTGCTTGTACAAGGCACGACTGATACATCCGACACCAGAGAAAAAAGTTGAATTACAATTTGTAATCCAAAACTACGAGATCTAGCTGTATGTGTTTTTAACACTAAATTCAAGAATGTAGTGTACACCTTATTTTTCAGGAGAAAATACACAAATAAAGAAGTGTTTATTCCGTGAGTTCAAAATTCCGCCCAATAAGTAGGATATCAATCAAAATCCAAACAGTTGAGCATAAAGTTCCACGATGGATCACACTGAATATTAGGAACTAGATAAAATTATACAACCGATCTTAGTCTCGGGGTCGATTGGCTTGAAATACCTCGTGCCTCGGCTCGTGCTAAGGGAATGGAAAAGTAGATTTCGAATTAAAATTTCGCGCCATCAGCCTCTGTCGGCAACCAACCATTTTTTATTGTTTATTTAAAAATGGATGCAAAATCAGCAAAACCCAAGATTGCATGCACTAGATAACATCATTTTTTATTGCTATGCAAAGTTTGATGTTGATACGTGAACGGCAACTTGAAAATGTTTGCTTGGACTATTTTTTTTTTTTTTGTTCCGGTGCAAGAATTTTCAAAGTTGTCGTTCACGTATCAACCCAAAACTTTTTACTGTAATAAATAATGTTGTCACCTAGCGCATGCTATCTTGGGTTTTGCTGATTTTGCATCCGTTTTCAAATAAACAATAAAAAAGTGGTTAGTTACCGACAGAGTCTGATGGCGCGAAATTTAAATTCGAAATCTGCTTTTCCATCCCCTTAAACAATATCCTCATATTGGCACTTATCATTGTTCCACTATCCCGGGTAGATCTCAAAAAGCAAATGAAACAATTCACACACAAGCTCTGACGTAGGCGAGGAAAAATCACTGCACTAAGCTCGCCGTGCAAAAACGGCAGAAAGGGGGAGAGGCCAACACTGCCACCCCTAACCTATAAATAACAGTAATCCCCGCGGCTCGTTCGAAATTCCATCACGATTCCGCAAAAGAGCCCACACACCGCACGCAGTATCACGCACACACTGTATCATCATCATCATCATCATCATCATCGCGGTACACAGACATACACTGCACAACTCGTCCCCCCTTAAGACGGACAGAGCATTTTCTCGCGTTGTTCGGCGGAGCCTCGCCTCCTCGGGAGTAAACAAACACTCTCTCTCTTGCGTCGCATTTCTCGCATTTCACCCGAGCTGCGAGACTCTCTGCCGTCCTCTAACGTCTCGAGGGACCGAAAAGAAGAAAAAGAAAAACGGAAAAAAAACGCAGCGAGAGAGAGAGAGAGGAAAGAACGTCCTAGGCGCAAGAGGAGTCATAAAAGCCCGCGCCTCGCGACTCATAATGCTCCATCGCGACGATTGCCTTCTACGCCGCGGCGTCGCTGAAGGGAAGAGCCGACGCTGACGCAGCCGTCAGCCGCGGCGGTCCTCCCGTTATCATTTTGTATGAGTACTTCGAATAATTCATAATACGTACGCGCACTGCTGCAGGAACGTGGGGGATTCCTATGAGCTATCCGCGCGGATGAGTTATTTGTCCGAGGGAAGCTGCGGACGAGTGCTGCGTATGCAGTAGGTGGACTTGTGTAACCGCCCGATCGGGTGTATGTTACTGTAAGGAGATGAGTTTTGGACTCTGTTGGAATCGTTCATGAATGCAGGTATAACATCATTGAGATAGTGTGAAACCTTATGAAGCAAATCGAACACTGAAAATCATTATTCGAGTATATATACTGCACTGCGTGCGCGTAAAAGATGCTTGGAAATTGATAAAAAATTAACAAAAAGAGACCGTGAATTTTGTTTTTAGACGCTTAAAAGCAATATTATGTATATACTAGCATAAGATCGGCATATATACTAAACCATGTTGAACATCGTGCATTTTTTTTGTTTGATTATAACTATATGATGATGAGTATAAGACACACGTTTGAATTAATTATTTCTGCCCCCAACCTCCATATATATATATATATATATTAACATTTTACTTATAATGTTGCGTGTGAAACGACTCAAACATTTTATTTCAAATGATTTAAAAATCAATATAATTGAAAACGCATCGACTAATCTCAAACCATTATAAAAAAAAGTATCCCCACTAAGTGAATAGTTTCACATAAGACAGCCAATAAACTCGTTTTGAAAACATTGAAAATTTTTGAAAATCTCTTCACCCATCATAGGAGTGAATATCATCCATTTCTACGCATCATTTCGTAAACACAACTTTCTACTCCACTTATACCGGTACCCGTGATTTTTCATCGAATTGGAGCGCAGTGTAAATAATCCATCGGCCTCCTCACACGAGATTCGAAAAAATTATAAAAATTACCGTGCTAGAACGGTAATCTGATTGCAATCTGGTCGTCTGGGGATTTTTTACTTTTGGCAACCTAATTTTTACCGCGCTGAATATAGTAAAAATCATCGTAATTGCGGAGAAAAATTACCATTTTGACCAGTAAAAAAATTAATGTGCAAACAATGAAAAATATCTCGCCGACAAGATGGAACCAGATGACCTTTCTAGCGTAGTCATTTTTATCATTTTTTTCTCTCAGTGTACGTACACCACAGCTAATCAACGATCATCACAGCGTCGTATACCAGGAAGATGTTCCAGGAAAACTATACCACGAGATTAAGCTTGTCAAAAAAGTTCCGTACCAAATTTTGATCCGATGCGTAGTTTTCGAGATAATGTCAACTGAAAATCTGTATAGACACTGTAAAAAAATACTTGAAAAACTCTCGTAGCCTGTTATGTGATGCAGAAATTCCTTGATTTTGAATCGACAATACCTCTAAAACCGCGCGTCGGATCGAAATTTGGTAAAAAGCTTTTTTGTTCGTCTTGACAAGCTTAATCTCGCGGTGCAGTTTTCCTGCAACATTTTCGGAACACCCTGTATACGGCGACGCTTCTGCGTACGCATCAAAAAATTAATGGACAAATAAACGGCGTGTGCATGCCTGCTGCGCAACTTACTTGCCGCTCGTATCTTTTCGTCTCAACTCCTGCATGCGCGGCGCTGGGAAAATATTTTTTCCGAAAACAGCAGTAGCCGGGGGGAGCGTATTAACGCGCGAGATGATTCAGTGCGGTGCACGGCCCGAATTAGAGCTCTCTCGAGCAATGCACGGAAATACCGGGAGCGGCTCTCCTTGCTGAGGAGGAGGAGGAGTAATTTCGGCAGGCGTGCGCGAGGTAATGGAAAAAAAAGGAGGAGGAGGGCGGTCCGGGTAATGGCTCGTCGCGCCTGGCGTTCGGATGATGGGGAATGTCGGCCGTCGTCGTCGTCGTCGTCACCGGGGGGGAGATGTATTTTCGAACGCTTCCGGCAGCTGATCCCCGGTTTGACGGATGGGAGAGCGAGGCGGGAGAAAAAGGTCCCGTCACCTACTTTTCCTTCTCTCTCCGTTTCTGTTTCGAGACTGCAGTACCGTACGGATGGTTGAACAGGTGCGCTTCGAGAAGGAAATGTATTCATGGATTGTGCAGGGCTAGTGAGTTTCTAGGAGAGATAGGTATAACCGAAAACGTATTTTACTGGTGTTGCTGCGGGTCCATGTATATTTTTTTCGTGTTTTCTCTTCTCTTTGTTATTCAAAGTGAAGATAATGACCTCTTCTGGGTTATTATTCATAGATGCGGATGCACACACATGTAAGATGTAGTGCATAGTATACGGCTGCTACTCAAACGTAGGATTAGAAATTTTTTACCGAAAAACGAGCCGAAAAACTGGAGAAACTTAAGGTAGTTGTTTCCCAATATATAGGTATATTCGTATGAGAAAAGTTATATACTTTAATAAAAAGTATTCAATTATTTTCATATTAATGTGTGATACTGGTAGATATACAAGGTACATGGTGATTTTTTTTCAAATTTTTTTCTAATTTATTGATGGAGCTATCGCGCAAATAAAGAAACATCAGTTTTTGCATCTAAAAATTTTTAATAATAATCCGATTTTTTCTTCTTCAGTGAAATACCTACAAATTCATCATCTCCGATTTGCTAAAAAAAGTCGTATTTTCTGTTAAAACTCGTTTGTTTATGAAAATTGAGAAAAATATTATGAACAAATGCATTTTTAACAATGCATAGGACTTTTTTTAGCAAAACAAATAACCTTTTTTTATCAAAATCGGATTATTATTGAAAATTTTTAGATACAACAACTAATGTTTTCTTTATTCACGCGGTAGCTCCACCAATAAACTAGAAAAAAAATTGAAAAAAATCTACGATGGGCCTTGTATATCTACCAGACTAGTTATTGTTTTCTTGTATCTGATAATTCTCAATTCCTACACGAAAAATTTAACAAAAACAATAGATACGTTTTCCCCTGTATAATGCGAATCGAGAAACATTGTTCTCAATCCCCCTTATTAAATCATCTCATTCTTCGAAGGTACATACATAAAAACTATAAAAATTTCACGCTACCAATATGTGGAACAAAAAAATGCATAAATAAAAAGTAATTATAATACATGCAACATGGTCCCATACATAACGTGTATATTATACTTGCAACGTTGCACAACCGACAAAATTACAATGAATGCGATGTATACTTATATGCACAACTTACACACACACACACTGCAGACAGACCGGCGCAGAGCGCATCTAAATTCAAATAAGACAGCCCTCCCTGATTTATCGGCTCGGCTGCCTCCGCGTATTCCAGCGTACTCGAGTATGCGTATATACCTACACAGTATATATGTATAATACGAGTAGAAGCAAAACTCTCTCGCGCATCGATTTTAATAACTTTTCCCGCGCGCAGGAGCGTGCGTTGTACCTCCTGTATGTGTTCCATTTATACACACACAGGCGCGCGCACCCCCCCCCCCCCGTACATCCTCCTCCTCCTACGGCTCCTGCTTCAACTTTGACTCCTCCGTATGTATTATTCCAGGTTTTAACGACAGCTCGCGTTTAATTTTTTCAACCCGCTTACGGTAATAAACGCACAATGTACGGCGGCGGCGTCTTGAAAAGCGCCCTTTGTCGTTCGCTGCGCGTGTGGATGATTGTTTTCTCGAGAAACAAGAAAATTGGGGAACGATCGCCGAGAGGTGGCTTGGAATTGATTACTGCATAATGTACACACGAGTGGAAGAACGCGTCGTATATGTGAAAAATGTATTGTTAAAACGTTCTTGCGGTACACCACATCATCAAGATCGTATACGTTTTCATGATGTTTTCCTTTTAAGATACGATACGTTTTTACGATACATTTTTTAAGATACATACGTTCATCCACCAAAGTATATCGATGTACTTGCACGTCCCGCGTGGGTGGACGGTTTCCCAATCCGTTCGCGGTACCCATATACCCACGGTGGCAGTTTTAGGTATACCTATAAATTACATCATACGTATTACGGCTCGCGCGATAAATCGAGAAGAGGAAAGGGTTAGTCGGTAGTATGCGCTACACGTACAGCTGCAACGTAATCGTGACAAATTATTGGCCGTTACTCCAGTTGTATTTGATAGTGCGGGAGTTGCATCGGTGTGGCGATGGCACCTATTGTACATGTATTTAGCTGCTGCGCGCCGATAATCGTTCTGCAGATTTTTTTTTTTTTTTTTTTTTTTCAGGAGATGGGAGGGTGGAAATACTTTCGATTCCGTATACATCGTATTATACGGGCAGGAGCTCTGTTTTTACGCCTCTCAAGAGCAGCAAAGAGGAATCCGGGATATGCATACTTAGCCCCCTTTTATCCGCATGATTATTTCCTCGCGCGCTCGCGCGATTA
This sequence comes from Copidosoma aretas, assembly GCA_030522625.1. Lineage (NCBI taxonomy): Eukaryota > Metazoa > Arthropoda > Insecta > Hymenoptera > Encyrtidae > Copidosoma > Copidosoma aretas. Next base: position 1,911 of record JAPYYV010011085.1, on the reverse strand, counting down.
TTGACACATCTGTGTTAGAAGGTTATCGCGTTATCGCGCCAGGCCCGACGGCTGTATTCGCCGCGTTTTTTCGCCGATCCGAGCGCTGTTTGTACGGCTCGATAAGGTGATTTATGGAAATGCGCGCTCGAATCATTTTTCCCGTGCCATTTTTCCGCTTTTCGAATCGATCCGTCGGATCGGCCGCGCGATTAGATTGCCGCGGAATCTCGTTTGACGTTGATTGCCTTTTTTTCCCTCTCTTTTCAATATCGACCGGTGAAAAATCGGTAAATTAAAATGAAGGTTGAATGGCCGCTGATTAGATAAGCGCGAGTCGGCCGGAGGATTTTTTTCTCGGATGAAATACGCCGCACTCGTGGCTTGATCTCGGGCTTGGTGCTATTATCAAAGTTTTTTTTTTCCTGGTGAATTTATATTGAATTTACAGCGTTGATTTGTCGCTGATTCGAGGAATTAGTTTTTTCTTGTTTTCCTCCGAACAATAGAATTAATACTTCCGTCATTCCTAATGGTGCATTGAGTCATCGATGTGTGTATACAGTTAATACCGGTTTAAGTTCCATTGTTGTACGAAACAATGGAAAACACTTGCAGGTAGCATATATAATTTAAAATCGTCTTGCTTTTTGAATTTGCGTGATTGATAAATTGGAGGAAAATTTACCGAGTTCCTCGATCGGTGTTGATGAAAAAAACATGGCTGAGGGGCTAGAAAAATACGGCGCAATTCAGATCGCGAAAGTCTCGTCAACATATTTAGCTATAGGAATAGATACAGCCGAATCGCATTGTACTCGAGCTCTGTCGTAAAAAATGTCCTATATTACTCAATACTCGGTGCTGCCGATTTTCTTCTCAGTAAAATATCAGGTCACAAATCTCTTTTATCCTCGTTGCAATTAAAAGTGTACAGGAAAACCCCCCGCTTATCACGTTGCATCGCTGAAAACTGAATTTCAAGCGAGTTTGACGAAGAAAAAAGACAATCGAGCAAAGTAGTGCGGTCGAAACACAAAAATAGCGTTTGTGCTATAAATAACAGCCATCGCAGCGCCTCGTCTGCAGCCCTGGATGCGTCAATCGCGCACCGGTATTGAACGCGGACCCTATTTACAATTTCCTCTTTCGTGGACATATTTCTCTGAAAAAAGGAAGTCTCTCTGAAAGCTCCACCGATCGATCAAGCCAATCACCGCCACCGTCCGATCCTCTCCCGCTTCCAACGACTCCTCTCCAGCGACTTACAATTCCAGTTCGGCAGGAAGCGAAGAAAAACCAAACATCCGGATACCACATACGCACGGACGAAAACCCCGATCGATCCCCCGCTCGCGTTTTCGTCTCCGACCGGCCGCAACGACCCCTCGAAGGTCTGCAACAACCCCCTCTCGCGCGTTATCCGTCTTCACCGATACATTTGTCGCGCGCGCCATTCTCTCACGAGCCCGAGTACACAAGTCGAACACGATAACTCCGCGGCCGTTGCGCACACGCGGGCAGCAGCTCGTTCAACCGAGATCGGATTATTGATAAGTACTCTCGTCTCCCGTGTACGCGCATGCACGCCACGGACGCCAGGGCGGACGAGAGGGGCAGGTACACCCCGAGGCCGGGAGAGCCCCCCCCCCGATATCTCAATTACCGGGTGCGCCTCTCCTCCCGCGTATGTATCAATTAGCTCCGGGCTGTATACCTCCCCCCCCCCTTTTTTTTGTCCTCCCGTCGGCCTCGGATTTTCGTCCCGGCGCTCGCGCCTCGGGCCGCACCGCGATCGCCAAACGTAAAAACGAGCGTCGCCGCGGTGGATTGGATTAACATTTTGATGCGCCGGGAGATGGCTCGTTTCGATAACGAGGAGGGACTCTCGCTCGGGAGTACAGGGGGGGGGGGGGGGGGAAAAAAAGACGC